>CM031922.1:40513688-40558545 GCA_018703695.1 Prunus fruticosa | reverse complement strand
ATCTCTTTTTATAAATTAGATTAATTTAGAGAATCATTACTATTGATCTTTTATTTATTATTTTTATTTGCTTACAAAAGAGAACCATTTATTGGCATCCTTCTTGAGATCATATTCATGCATGTTTTTCAGCTTGCTAATTTTGAGTTAAGTCCCTTATGGTTTAACTCTATTCTCATATTTACTATTGAGTGTTGCATTGTACCTCTCTTCGGAGTGATTCATTTGTGAGGACAACTTTGGTGAGATTTGAAGTTACATTTGTGCTTGGTATGATTTTTGAAGTTGTGTGAAAACTGAAATTGGAGAATGAGTTCCATTTGGCCATCACACTACTACACTTGAGCATGTTGTGTTATGAATTTTGCCGCCTTGTGAATAATGTGTAAACTGAGTTTTTCTTGTGAAAACTTTTGAGTCATTTGCATGAGTCACTCTCTCTTTGGATGGTGTTCGGAAAGTTTTGTTTCTAGTCTTGTTTTAGTTTCTGTTTTGCTCGAGGACTAGCAAAAGATAAGTTTGGGAAGTTTGTTTGGTTCATTTTTACACATGATTTTTCATGTTATTCACCTTTTATTTTGAGTTAGTTCTTGACATTTTATAGCTTTTTACTTCCTTTTTGTGTTTTCTTAGATTTTACCTAGGTTAGATTGAAAATGAGCTAAAAGTGCATTATTTGTTATAAATTCTGTTTTTGTTCATTTTCGTAGGTCAACTTCTTGGCCTGGGATCAACATGCTCTGGTGCTCGGATGAGGTCATGATCTTCATGAGACTTGTTCCAATGGATGTTAACTACAACATATCCAAATTTGAGCTCCATTGGACAAGTATTGCCCATCCAACCAATCCAGCATGTTACCATAACTCTGGAAATCCGAATTTGGCCAGCTTTTACCTCCTTTGTGTTATCTTGATTTTCTTGTTACCATAACTCTTGGTAACAAGAAGTTACCTTAGCTTTGAGATATTTTCTGAAGCAATTGGCATCTTATTGAGGACAAAGCTTCATCATGGCAAGGGGACAATGGGCTAAGGCTTTGTCAAAGGTGGTAGTTTAATATTCAAAGGCAAAAGCTGGAAAGGAGGAGAGAGGGAAGGAAAGTCAATGGCAATCTGATTTGGGGGAGCTTGGCAACGTAAGGGATCATTGATTCTATCATTGATAGATAGAGAGCAGATTTTGGGAGAGTTTGGAGCTTGGAGAAAGCCAAGGTGCAGCCAAGAAAAGTGAAGAAGAAGACTTCCACCATTGATGATCTTGAAGCTTTCATCATTTTCTGAAAATCTGTAAACTCTTTCTAATTTCATTTTGATTTTGTATTTGGAATAAGTATGAGCAACTAAACTCCATAGCTAGGGCTTAGGTTGAAGCCCTAAACATGATTACCTTATTGTTTTGATACTTGAGTGTATGAATTTCTGGATATTGTTGACGAATTCCAATTCACCAAATTAATCTATCCTTGATGTGTGTTCTTCTTTGATTGATCATCTTTGAAAGCATGCTTCTTGAGATTGTTGGGGTTATGTGTATCTTCATGTTATCCTAAGCAATAAATGGATGAAGTAAGAATCATCCATGTGAATTGGTTTCTTGAATACCTAATGTAAACACCATGCTATTAGGATTCTTGTGATGTTCATATTCTCTTTGAACTTAATGAGTTTTTCTTGTAATTGAATCAAAGTACTAAGCACACCTAGATTCGATTATAGGGAAGGCACAAGTATTGTAGCACTCATACTGCACTTTACGTATATTAGAGAGAATCAATGCGTCTTGAGTCACTCAGTGCTGGTCTTGATTGCGAACATTTTCATCAACACGTTTAGAGTTCATCACTTGAGTATTCATGAACATAGGTAGAATTGTTTAGGTGGATTCCGAAACCCTAGTGTTTGTTACATTTTGATTTCACATCTTGATAATTCATCTCTGCCATTCTCATTTAAATTCGAAGTCCATTTACTTACATGCAATAGAAATAGATCACTTGAACCAAATCAAACCCCCCGCGCCCCCCCAAAAATGTGTGTGTGAGTTGCGTGTTTGACACGTTATGTGTCTTTGTTACTGAATTTTATTTGTTTCCGTAATTGTTTTGGACTTTTGGTCCGCGCTGTGTTCTTGAATTTTCTGTGCTGAATCCAACCGTATAAAGAACGTGAATTTTGGACGTACGGTTGGAAAGTTATAGGTCCAAAACTGAACAGAGGTCGGAACTGAAAAAACAGAAAAATCAATTCTATAGAAAAAGCGACCGGTCGCACTGTTTCTAACGACCGGTCGCTCATCACAAATTTCACAATTTTTGATTCTGTTTAAAAACGACCGGTCGTCATTGTTCATGCGACCGGTCGTTACTGTTCACACACTATTCACTGTTTACAACACTGTTCACTGTTTACGACACTGTTCACTGGTGATAAAATGGTGATAGAAAATGCTGTTTGTGTTTTTCTTTAGTTTTCTTGTGTTGTTTCATTTCTTTTACATTTCTTTACTCATTTTTAGTTTCCATTTTGCATTTGTGCTTTTGTGGTGTGTCAATTAAGTGTTCTTTACGTACTCAAATTAGAACTTATAGGAAGCCGACAAGTTCTTCGTGGAATCGAACCCCGTACTTAAATAATCTATACTTCAATGGATTCGTGCACTTGCGGGTATTTTTAATTGGTTGTTTGCATATTAATTTGTGTCCTCTTAGGAATGCAACACTACACCACCTTTGACCTCTAATGAGTAACAACTCTTTTAAAAGAAACCATCCCCAACAGTGTGTTTGGATGAGGAAATTTAAAAATACAAAGGATTTCATAAAAGACGGAAATTAATGTTCTAGAATTTGTAAAGTTTCTTGTTTGGGTGACGGATTAAAAACACGGAATTTAACATTTATTTGAAAAGTTATCTTTTTAAAAACTCAAAAGGCAGAGAATGGTGAAACATTCAAAATACCAGGAAAATGCCCTTAGTTAATGCAAACATTAAGAATTGAAATTATTAATTAAATGAGGATAATATGGTAAATTCACACTTTTCATATTTAAAAAAATTAAAATTAAAAGAAAATTCAGATAATGAATTCTATTTTTATGGAACACAACTACCTATTCTCTTTTTTAATTCTAAAATAAATTTAAATTTTAAAAAAAAAAGCCTCTCGCAAGCGTGGAAGCACGTGCAGAGAGGCTAGTGAATATTAAAAAAAAAAACTTATTTACGTAAAAAATCATAAAATAAAATAAAAATTTGTTGCCGCCTTTTCCCCAAAAAATTTCAGAAACTCCCGTTCTAGAGAGAAAAAAAGAAGTTAGATGCACAATTGCTTAGGAGGCTAAGGGCTTTGTGGTCATTGGGTATGTCTGTGACGCCTCGTCTAAAACCGAAAGTGGCTTCGTCTTTCAATGGCAAGCTCAACTTAATTGTAAGTAACCCCCTGTTTGTTTCGTTCTCTAGCCGCTTGTATAAATGTCACAAAGAACTTTTTAATTTTTCGTAGTCTAAGTACAAACAGGTTGTGGTTATGACTTCAATTCTCGAATTGAAAAGGGTATTTTATGAGAAAGAAAATTGTTATATTGAATTTGATTGTGGGACTCGGTAAATGATGTTGAGACAAATATCAGGAACCCAACTACTGAGTGCACTCTAAAGAATATTCTTCACTCATGGCTACCAACTTAGAATCTACATACCATCTTTCAATTTGCAGATCCTCTTTTGAAAACATCTGGAGCAGGAAGCAATGTGTTTATATCCTCTGTTTCTGGTTTGGGGGGTATAGGTTCTGGGACCAATAACAAGTAAAGGTGAGCTACTGCTCTGTTATGGTTTGTCTCCTTTTGCTCCATAGTCCATAGTCAATATGTTGTAGTAAATTTGATGAGTGTGAAAAGGCAAAAGCTAAAGCCTTTTTCATTTTCTCCTCTTCTCGGTTTTCAGCTGCAATCAATCATTTTGCAAAAAATCTGGTTTGTGAGTGGGCCAAAGACAATATCAAGAGCACTTCTTTCCACCCTTACTAGAACCTCACTGGTTGAACATGTAATACTTTTTCCTTCTTATGGTCTTTTAGGTGTTATACATATGTTTCAACATTATTTCAGTTACAATTGTTTGTGTTGGCTAAATGTACACCAGAGAAGTTTATATCAGGGTTATTCGCCATGAAAATGCACCCACAAAACCTCAGGCTTCTTTCTCACCCAACAATTAATAGGAATTACATTGAAAGCGAATGTGTTAGTTCTCCTTTCTCAGGTTACTTAGGAATTAGGATAGGCAGTTATGAATTATATGCTTACAAAGGCACACGGTCAGAGTGAGCATTTTATGGACTAGATAATGTTCAGCTTCATTACTAAAATATAGATAGAATAATTGACATACTTCTTACATCATGTTCAACTTAGAACTGTGGTAAAATAAACTTTATCATTTTATTTGACATTTCAATACCTCAAAACTAAATATCAAGAAAGACATGCTATAGTCCAAGGGATACCTCTGGCGCAGGTCTAGAAATGCATTTTTGGCCTTAGTTCTTTACTAGTAACAGTGCCCGCGCGATGCTGCGGGTTTTGAAATCGTGTGAAATGTGTATAAAGTTGTGAAAATATGCAGGGCAAATGGTACTATTTATATAAACATGGAGATCTAAATAATTGTATCATGCTTAGTTTAGCAAGCTTAAGTTACAACAAATAAACTAATAACATGTTTTATGCGTTGCTCGTTACGTGAAAATATTGAGCAGATTTTAATAAATCAAGCAGTTATAAAAACATCAAAAGAGTTTGGACAGGTGTTTATACATATAGTCCTGGGTAGTGGAAGGGGATCTAGGTCTTGCTAGCTCTGCTGTACAGGTGGTTTTTGTTTTTTCTCATCTAGGAGACGTTTTGACTCTGTTGGCATAAATTTGGAAAATGGTAGGTGTTAGTGTATATAAATGGAAAAATTTGAGTAAGGGCAATAACTATTATGACATAATTAAGTTTTACAAAATAGAACATGATGAACAACAGTACATCAAACATTCTATTAATTTGATGGACAAAAGTATAAACTCAATCTATTGAACCAATTGAAAACAAATTTTGAACAATTGTGACAATTATTAAATAGGTATAAGAGAATCAAACCAAAACACTTGGGCTTGAACAGAATCAAATGAAAGGGGTGTTGATTTTGTTGCCATAAATTTGGTAAATGGATGTTGTAGTAGACGAATGAGAAAATTTTGGCGAAGACAATGGCTATTGTTATAGAATATTAATTAAGGCCAACATAAACTGCACAAACTAAAATTTAAATAACCTACGAACACTTAATGACCTATAAATAGAAATAAGATAACCTAATGGAGAAATTAGCTATAAAAGTAGTAATAATCTATAAACAGGCTATAGAAGTATAATAAAGGCAAAAATAACAGGCTATATGTTATAGTTTTTGTTCATTACATTAAAAACATCTAATAAGAATTGTGAATCTTACAATGCACACAATATCCAATAACCAATTAGCCACAGTTGATATGCATGACCTCTTCAAAAGATGAATAGAAAACTGACCTATTGCCTAGCAGCAATGGGAAGAGCTATCAAACAGTCCAAAAAGTAGTTACACAGCACCTATAAAAAAAAATGCAAAAACTGAAAAATGAAATCAAGCAACAATCAAAAGAGCGAACAATAAAAACATATAGATTCTGTTTGTGATGACAATGGTCTAAAAGCACATGACTTACGATAATTAATGATTTTCAAAAGGAAATGAAGAAAAAAAGGAGCGACTAATATACCTAAATCAGATAATCGTCTATAAGCATATGACTTGCGATGATTAATGGTTTTCAAAACAAAACTAAGAAATCAAGGAGCTACTAATGGCCAAAGAATCACTGATGACCATAACTCAGCCACCCCTTTTTCTCTTTTTCCCTTTTTTCTCAAAACACTCATCATACTCATCTATCTATAAACAACTTGTCATTAATTCAAAACTTACAGCAGAACCATGGAAATTAATTCCAACCAACTCTATGCCCACAACCTAATTTTGTGAAAATAATTTAATAATTAATTCTGTCAAGAAGCAATCCTATTCTCTATTTACAGAAGCAAAACAATAAATTCAGTCAATAAGCAATCCCATGCTTCATTCACTTAAGCAAAAATAATTAATTCCAACCAAGAAACTCACCTCTCGCTTAACAGAACCGGAAAAATAAAAACCTGAACAGGGCTATCCAATGGAGCAAAACACTACCTACAAAAACTCAAAAGAAGACACATTAAAAAGAAGAAGAGAAAAGAAAGATAGTCAGAAAAATTGAAGAAGCAAACCCAACAAAAACCTGCACATACACAAATGAAGGAAAGAGGAAGAAGCCAAACAAAGCTTCAAAGCCAAAGGACTACTCTTCAACAATTTGCAGATAGCACTGAATTGCATTTATATATATATATATATATATATATATATATATATATATATATAAAGATTGGAGGACAGCCAGCTGAGAACATTGGAATTGCCCTTTCCCAAAAGATTGCAGTCACTTTTATGGGCAGTCACTTTTGGGATCAATAGAAGAAGGTGATTGATCCTTTACATCCTTGAATTGATAATATTTTAAGATTTTTCAAAAGATAAAGGTTGGAGGGTGGTTCTGATATAGCAGTTCTGCTCACATTGGAGCTTCTCCAAACACTCTAACACTTTACTACAAAGAAAACCATGTTCAAGAAAATTTAATAATTAACTTTTTAGAAGCAAGACAAAAGAAAAATAGAGCATGAAAGATGTGTATGTGTGGTATGAAAGTTTAAAACAAAAAGACCAAAGAAAAAAACCCCAGGAATCCAATGAAAGTAGCAGATCAATTGAAATATTAGAAAGTGATTCTTTAGTTCGAATCTTTGTAAACTAAACAATAGCTAATGCATATGGATCCTCAGTTGAAAACAAAACTAATGATAAAATTCAAAATAAAAACAACAACAAAAATGTACATATCAAATTACAACCTTGTAATCCAGAGGCCTTCTTTACCTCTACAAAAACTCTACAAACTAAACGGAAAAAAAAAACAAACAAACAAAAAAAGCCAGGATTCCCATGCTTGGAGTTCTTAGGTACCCAATTGTCAAAACATTCACCAACATGCTCAAGATATTGTAAACATCTAAACCTATAATCACAACAACAAATTAACAACCTATTACAGCAGCAAAATCATTCGAAATAGGCATGCTTACTTTCCCACAACAACATTATTAACTAAAATAGATCATCAGAGCAGCAAAATCAAAGGATTCAGCAGCATGCTCAGAAACCCATTACCAAGCCATTAATCTGTTAAAAAATTGAGGGATGCAAACCTGAAGAGAAACAACGGAAGAACTTGCAGATTCGAAAAATCTCTCAAACGAACTTTGGACAGAGGATGAAAGATGGCTGAACCAAGGAAGAACAGATGAGATGAGATGAAGAATTAGAGAACATGACTATGATCTTCGAGGCCTTGAAATTACCCATGTCTGAGAATTGGAGAATAAGCTATGCAGGCTTACCTTGAAAGTACCCATGTCTGAGAATTGGAGAAGACGACTATGATCTCTGAGGCTCCCTCTCTCACTTCTCTTCGATGAAGCGGCTTTTTCTTCTTCTTTTTTTGGTAAGAGATGAAGCGGCTTTGGCTTCTCCAAAAAGAAGCGATCAGGCAAAAGGGTTATGTCGCTGTGCATGAGGGCAAAAAGGTCATTGTACTGTTCATTAGTAAACATAACTAAGGATTCAACCAGTTAAGTAGGGGCACAAACGACATTTTACTGTTAAAATGAATAGTCTAAGAACAGTAACTTTTATTCAGTTTTAGTATATATATAATTTGATCTATTTTGTTATGTTTCAGGTATGTTATTAAACTCTTATTTTTATTTTTTTTAAACCTCATAAAGATCAATTTGTGGTTACCATGATTAAGATCTTGAGTTTGCGTTTGAAAAACATTGAACGAAAAAGCCACTTTTCGATTATGTGTAAAAATTAGATTAATCACCTGTTTCTTTATTTCGTTTAAGGCATGTATTATGTTTTTTTAATTCCTCATAACATTTTATTTCATCCAAAAAAATATTTATGTTTTCAATTCAGGATCATAACTATTTGTATGTAGGTGTGCTTGAATCATGGGATAAGGTTTTGCATTTCAAGGAAGCCATATTTACATACAACTCACATGAAGACCTGAAAGCTACATTCAAACACCCCATTCGGTTGGAAGTGGGCTTCGAGGACTAGTGATATAGGATATATTTTAGGATTGTAATTAATGAGTTTCTTTTGGAATTTGTTACATTGATCTTTTACTAATGATAATATATATTATTTTTCGGACACTAATTTCTCATTGGAAATATTTTTTATACTTCTTTTACAAAATATTTGTACATTCTGACGGCTTTTTATTCTTGATAATCGCATCAATATGGTTGGAAAAATATTTTTTTCGACACACTTCCATGTCGGAAATGCACAATTCCAACAAATTATATTTATCACAAATAATACTCTAGGGTCGGAAATACTATATTCGACCAATAGTCATTGGTTGAAAATATAGCGTCACAAAACAAAATATCTCGATAAAAAAACTATTTCTGATAGTCGCATAAGTATTTGCAACCATATTTATGGTTGGAAATGAATTTATATGGTTGTTTTGAAAATCCATTTATGATAGAAATATAAGTCATATTGACAAACATGGGCGTTGGAAATAAATTATTTACGATGGACTGGTTCGGAAAAAACCTATTTCTAACGAGTGTGTTTCCGACGGTAGAAGCCTTTTCCAACCACAAACTGCCCTCGCTAAAGGCATTTTGTTTTATAATGACTGTTATAAAATCAGGTGAAGAATTAATCTTTAGTGCCTACAAATACTAGATATATTTTATTTGGGAGCTTTAAAAATAAGAAAAGGGACAATAATGCTGGCTTTTGCCAAATCCTTTTGATTGGTTGTTTAGAGCCTTATACATGAAATGAACCTTCATAACTTGAGAAAATGGCAATCATGCAGAGAAGAAGGGGCTCAAAAATCATACTCAGTTGAGGATGAGATCATGACACAGTTTTCATTTCCCAAAAATCAATGTTCTCTCTTGAGCGGATGTAAATTACAAGAAATACTTTCCTACTCATCTTTCATTATTGCGACCTTCTTTCTTATCTTTCACCCCCTTTGATAAGTGACATGAGGAGATATATAGAAAGAAGATAAAGAAATAGGAGTATGAAAGTTTTTCTTGTGAATAACCTACTCAAAATATAGTTAATAAATTTGCATATAGCATGTTATGCATTCTTGACATTTAATACATGTATTTTTTTACAAATATTTGAATAATACAAGAAAAAAACACTACACTTTATCAGGTTAATAAATAGTCTATAATAGCTGAGACTTTCATTCTATTCTTTTTTTTCTTTTTTCTGTTCCCGTATTTCACTAACTATAACCTTTCAAGTATTGAAGTAATTTCACCTATAGATTTAGTCAAACAATATGGGTAGAATATTTTCAGATATATTTCATTCTCCGAAAGGAGGTATTTATAATATAGGTTGCAAACCCTAGTAAGATTAAACTAGGAAAATAAGTGGTATCCTAATTACATAATATCTATACAAAAAGAAATAAACAAAACAATATCCTGATAGAATAGGGATATCTCGCTAACACTCCCCCTCAAGTTGGAGCAAAGACGTCACGCATGCCCAACTTGTTAAGCGAGTTGAGAAAGATACTTGTAGAAACAGCTTTCGTAAGAACATCAGCTAACTGATACTCTGAACGGATAAAGGGGAAGGACACAATCTCCGCATCCAACTTTTCTTTAATGAAATTTCGATCAACCTCCACATGCTTTGTATGGTCATGTTATACAGGGTTATGAGCAATTGCAATTGTAGCCGTATTGTCACAATATAAATCCATGGGTTTATTAGGCCCAAAACCAAGGTCTTTCAACAATCTCCTCAACTATAGTAACTTAGATACACCATGGCCTATTCCCCGATACTCGGCCTCAGCACTAGATCTAGACACTACCTTTTGTTTCTTACTACTTCATATAACAAGATTGCCACCCACAAACATAAAATACCCAGATGTCGAACGCCTATCCTGGTTGAACCTGCCCAATCAGCATTTGTATACCCTTCTACATCCGTATGGCCATACTTGGAGAAAATTAACCCCTTGCCAGGAGTTACTTTCAGATACCTTAAAATACGAGTCACAGCCCCCATATGATCTACACTAGGAGAGTGCATAAACTGACTCACTATATTTACAGCATACGCAATATCCGGATGAGTATGAGCTAAATAAATCAACTTCCCCACAAGTCGTTGATAACGTTCTTTATCAGTCGGAACTTGATCGGGATATATCCCCAACTTATGATTCTGCTCACTAGGGGTATCAATCGGTTTACAATCCAACATTCCAGTTTCTGCAAGTAAATCCAAACCATACTTTCCTTGGGAGAGAAAAATACCATGTTTAGATATGGCCACTTCAATCCCAAGAAAATACTTTAAATCACCCAATGATTTCATCTCGAACTCGGAAGCCATATACTTCTGAAGACTCTGTATTTCTACATGATCATCTCCAGTCACAATCATATTATCAACATAAATAATTAAAGCCGTCAATTTACATTTATGACGCTTCAGAAACAAAGTATGATCAGAGTTACTTTGCACATACCCAAACTTCTTTATGGATGCAGCAAATCTTTCAAACCACGCTCTTGGAGACTGCTTTAATCCATACAAGGATTTCCGTAGCTTGCACACCACACCCTCCTTAGAGGTCACACGGATACCCGCGAAGGATCCATATATATATTTCTTCCTTGAGGTCACCATGGAGGAATGCATTTTTGACATCAAATTGTAGCAACGGCTAGTCACGGTTAGCAGCTAAGGACAAGAGTACGCGTACAGTGTTGAGCTTAGCTATTGGAGTAAAAGTCTCTGTGTAATCCACTCCATATGTCTGAGTATACCCTTTTGCTACCAATCTTGCCTTGTAACGGTCAATGAAACCATCAGCCTTGTGCTTCAAAGTAAACACTCATCTGCACCCAACTGCCTTTTTCCTTTTGGTAAAGGAACTAACTCCCAAGTAGCATTCTTGTTCAAGGCTTCCATCTCAACATGCATTGCATCTACCCAGTTTTGATCAGATAGAGCATCCTAATTGACACAAATATGATGCATATGACTTAGATAAACGATGAGTTGACATATAATGGTTAATGGGATATTTAGACTTAGCATGTATATCAGGAATTGCACTTTAGGTTTCCCACGGGTAGTACGTGGGGGAAAGAATAGGTAGGCACATCACTAGAAAGTACCTCATTATCACAACTTGATTGAGGCAGTGGCATGGCAAAGGGGGTCTATTATCAATTTCATCTGTACGAGAGTCGTCAATATCACTGTTATGTCCTTCTGAGAGAGGCTCGAAAACACCAAAAATTTCGTCTGCGACCGGTCGTGGCTTTCCTGGTGACCGGTCCCGTCACTCGTATTGGTACTGCTGTCGCTCGTCGCACGCCAGCAACCGGTCGCTTCCTATGTGCGACCGGTCGTTTCCTGGGCAAATTCGTTCGCGATCGGTCGCTTCGCTCATATCGGTACTTTTGTCCTCGTCAGAGGCAGCGACCAGTCGCGTCCTATGTGCGATCGGTCGTTTTCATCCAGATTCGTTTGCGACCGGTCGCTTCCTATTCGCCAGAAATTTGTTCTTCAAGTCCAAAATCTTCCATATTTTCCACTCTGAAACTCTTCATTTCACTCCCCCTCTCCCCCAGAATTGAAGATGAGGGAAAAACATAATATGGTACTTCTTCATGAAATGTGACATCCAAAGTGACATGTACCTTCTGAGTAGGCGGGTGATAACACTTATAACCCTTCTGAGTAGTAGAATAACCAATGAAGACGCAGCGGAGAGCACAAGGATCAAGTTTACTCCGTTAATGGGAGTAGACATGAACATACGCAACACACCTAAACACCTTCGGAGGTAACTTAGAGACCGAAACCGGAGGAGTAAGAGCATACAACACATCAAGTGGAGTCTTGAAATCAAGAACCCGACTAGGAGTACGGTTAATCAAGTAGGCGGCGGCCAAGACACCATGTCCCCAAAGATGATGGGGAAGAGACATATCCAACATCAGAGAGTGAGCAACTTCAAGTAACTGGCAATTCTTCCTTTCAGACACATCATTCTGTTGAGGTGTGAATGGAGTGGTAGTTTGGTGAATGATACCTTGATCACGAAAGAATTGGGCCAAGGTATGATTCACATATTCACTGCCATTATCAGTGCGAAATACTTTAACACGAGCATGGAACTGAAGTAGACACCATGGCACAAAATTCAGGAAGAATAGAGGCAACATCATGTTTATTCTTCATCAAATACACCCATGTTAAGTGAGTGCAGTCATCAATAAACGTCACAAACCAACGGAAACCATGAGAAGTCACACGAGCAGGACCTAGACATTAGAATGTACTAACTCAAAAGGCAAAGCAGCTTTATTATTACTTAAGGGAAAAACAGGACGGTGGCTCTTGGCCATTACACAAGTCTCACATTTGAAACTAGACTCATCATACGAACTAAATAACGAAGGAAACAAATGTCTAAGATAACCAAATGACAGATGTCCTAAGCGACGATGCCATAACCAAAGTTGTTGCTTATCCTTGACACTGCCACTCAAAGCTTTATTAGCGACACAATCACGAACTGCTGCAGCCGGCAACTGTAAATAATATAACCCCCCCTATCCGTTTACCATGCCCAATCTTTTCGTGAATCCTAGATCCTGGAAAAAAAATAATGGGTAGTGTTTATACCCAAAATGAACAGCCAATAAAGACAGGACACATGGAGGAGATCGAGCATGATCAGGGTAGCCTTCGGCACCCGGCCTACCGAACGCTCCATTAGGGCAACACCCACCTTATGGACACGTGGCACGCTGAGAATCAACGTCCACAGTCCCACATCGAAAAATTACAAAGAATGCACACCTCCCAAGGCCTATAAAAGGGGTCAACCACCCCAAAATAGAGGTAATCAGAACGATCGGCATACCTGCTAATTGAACTGAAAGTAAAACTTACTAAATCCCGAACTTACTTAAGCTTCGGAGAGCCTTGAACCGGTACCACACCGGTGCCCTAGGTCTTACCGAACGTTCTCCTTTTTGCAGGTCACGCTCCCTTCCGAAGGCATCAGGTAACGAACACATCAGAATTACTAAGTTGACCCTCTAAGTCGCAAGACCACTTTTGGCGTCAGCGGTTTGGCGCCGTCTATGGGAACTCGATAAACAATCGACCCTTTGTCCCAACAAAATGGGAACCACATCAAAAGCTACATTCCTAACACAAGAAGGGATACCGTTCGGTAGGGAAGTTGGAGCTAGCCCCCCACCATCCCCTATCACGCCAGCGGCGGTCCGGCAATCCGCTCAGGTCACGGCCCTTCGACAGGACATGGTCAGGCTACAGGAACACAACAACATCCTCTCATCCAGAGTGAACGAAACAGAACAGTTGCTTAACCAGCAGCAAACTCAAAATATTCGAGACCGAGTATACCTCTTAGAGCCTCCAGACTCCCCATCAGGAGAAGGGGAAACGAACGACAGAAATCGCCAATTAGGATCAATGCGAACCTCAGCGACCCGCGACTGGGGACAATGAGGGACAAGTCCCCCATACGGAGGATACAAGGCATAGAGTCAACGGTGGAACTGATCGTGCGTATGAGCCTTCCACCGAACGGTCGTCATCCAACCGATCGGAAACCCATTCGAGGTGCTCTGAGGTGAATCCACCGGACCCCGGAAGAGTCCAGTGGCACACCAACACGAGGAGATACCTGGTCGGGACCCGGTCATTCGCCTCCTTTTTCAGAGGGTCCAGAAGATGGAGGATGACCGAACTCGTTCGCAGGAGCCCGACTGGGGAAGGCTTCTGCCAGGACCTTTCACCGAACGCATAAGGCGCTCGCGGCAGGACATGGACGGCCAACCCCTCGCATATCCGCTTACACAGGAGTGGAGGACCCCTTAACCCACCTTCACTCTTTCCATCGGCCGTAGGGTGCCGAGGATTAAGCGACGAAGGGCAGCGCGCCTTCCCCTCTTCACTCACGAAGGCGGCCCTGAATTGGTTCTACCGATTGGAGCCGGGACGGTAGATTCTTTCGATGAGCTGAAGAGGTCTTACTCAACCATTTCATGATTTAAACGGACAGACTGTACTCTGCCGACGACCTATATACCGTTCGGAATTGGGAAGACGAGCCGTTGCGTGAGTACGCCGTGCGTTTCAGCCATGAATACTCGAGGTGTCCAGATACCGACGCAGGGCAGCCTGCACGGCGCCTTCAAGAGTGGCCTACGGTCCTCACACTTTCGATATCTGGTACAGAGGCAGGCTGGCGTACGTACGACGAGCTCATGAAGCAAGCGGCAATCCATGCAAAAGCTAAATACTTCAATTCGAGGGCCAAGCCTACGGCTCGGAGACGAACCTCTACAGCATTGTGCCGAATTCACAAATATCGCCGTTCGCGCCAACGGCGCGACCTGCCGAATTCACTGAGAGCCACAAGCGCAAAGACACGGAAGCTCTCAAAAGGGGCATTCCAAGAAGAATAAGGACAGCTACCGAGCGCGCTGACCAGCGCACAATCAGGGGACAGAGGTGTTCACCTTACTCAATGCCTCCTATGAAGTGGTCCTGATGAACGAAAAATGAAATCATCCGAAGCCAGCCTTCCGGAAGCCCAATCGACAGGATGGCCGCGATACGGGAAAATTCTGTCGGTATCACCAGGAGAACAGCCACAACACCGAGGACTGCATAAGCCTGAGGAAGATCGTCGAGAGGCTCATTCGGGAGGGCAAGTTGGACCAGATATCGCCAGGCCCAGAGGAGGCTCCGGGATCCGAACGCCAATCGTTAGATCAACATGATCAGCACCATCAGCAGTGGCCCGACCCTCGCAGGAGCGAGTAACCGATCAAGGAAACAGTATGTTAGGGCGGCACAGGACCCCCAAGTCCTCGGCATCGAAAGTAGCCGGCACACCAAGATGCCGAAGGTACGCTGGGAACCCATTACTTTCTCCGAAGAAGAGGAAGAAGGGATACTATTCCCTCATGACGACCCCATGATCATCCGAGTCGAGATTGCCGAGTTCGATGTTGGCCGAATCCCGATTCGACACGGCAGCTCGATAAATGTCATTTTCGCCGATGCATTCAAGGAGCTCGGAGTGGATGAGAGCCAAATCAATCGGCAACTCTCGCCCCTTCTAAGTTTTTCAGGGGACTTAGTCCAGCCAATCGGTAGTGTCAGCTGCCAATTGCCTTCGGCGTGGCTCCACGAAGAACCATGGTCTACGACCAGTTCCTCGTAGTGGAATGTCCCTAAACCCTAAGACTGTCCCACGGCATATAATGTTATAGTCGGCCGAACGGCACTTACAGCGATAAAGGCCCATTTGTCCCCACACATGCTCCTCATGAAGTTCCCCAC
Source organism: Prunus fruticosa (assembly GCA_018703695.1). Taxonomy (NCBI): domain Eukaryota; kingdom Viridiplantae; phylum Streptophyta; class Magnoliopsida; order Rosales; family Rosaceae; genus Prunus; species Prunus fruticosa. The sequence goes on along the minus strand of CM031922.1, from coordinate 40,542,873 downwards.
CTGTTCACGGCACCGGAGTAATCCGGGGCGATCAGCTGAGCGCTCGAACTGCTATGCCATGGCATTGCAATCGGCAGCACCTCAGAAGCAAAAGGAGACTTTTACATTGGTGGATATGCCGAATGGTAATGAAGCGGTGGATGATCCTAGAGAGGAAGCAACCACTCCGTGGCCCAACCTTCCGAGGATTCTGGAGACCGTGGCGCTGGATGAAAGTCGGCCTGACCGGTGCGTATAGATCAGCACCATGCTCAACGCCGTCCTCGAGCCGAGTTCATCCAATTCCTTCGGTAGAATTCAGAGGTTTTCGCCTGGTCCTATAACGATATGCCGGACATATCCCCTGACATCATTAGCCACAAACTGAGCATATCACGTGCCTTCAAACTGGTTAGGCAAAAGCGCCAATCCAACGATGTCGAACGGTATGAGGCTATGAAAAACGAGGTGGATAAGCCTGATGACCATTGGCTTCATCCGGAGGCCATATACCCAGAATGGCTGGCCAACTCTGTCATGGTTTGGAAGGCAAAAGGCGGGTGGCGAATGTGCCAAGACTATACCGACCTGAATAAGGCCTGCCCGAAGGATAGCTTCCCATTGCCACGCATCGACCAGCTGGTTGACGCCACGCCCGGTCACGAGTTGCTCAGCTTCATGGACGCATACTCTGGATACAACCAGATTTTCATGCACCCTGTCGATAACAGGCACACGGCGTCATAACGGACAAAGCCCTCTACTACTATAAAGTCATGTCGTTCGGCCTGGAGACGCGGGGGCAACCTATCAGTGACTGGTCAACCGAATCTTTGCCGAGAGCAGATTGGCAGCACGATGGAGGTTTACGTGGATGACATGCTAGTAAATAGCCAAACGGCAGGAGAGCATTTGGCGAACCTTTCCCTCATGTTCGGCATCTTGAAGGAATACCGAATAAGACTCAACCCAACGAAGTGTGTCTTCGGCGTCTCTTCTGGGAGATTCCTCGGTTTCATGATCAGCCAGAGGGGTATCGAGGCAAACCCCGACAAAATCAAAGCCATAATCAACATGGAGGTGTCGAAGACACAAAAGGACATTCAGAGCCTTTCCGGACGAGTGGCAACCCTCACTCGCTTCATCTCAAAGTCTACAGACAAGTGTGCACCGTTCTTCAAAGCCTTGAAAGGGGGCAAACACCATATAGAGTGGACTGCCGAATGCGATAAGGCATTTCAATACTTGAAGGACTACATGGGAAGGGCACCACTACTTTCCAAACCTCTCCCTGGGGGAAATACTTTCCCTGGATCTATCGGTATCCAGCACTGCCGTCAGCTGGGATTAATCCCGGATCCGGAGAAGCCAGAACTTCCGATTTTTTATGTCAGGCAAAGCCTTACAGGGCGTAGAGTCTTGGTACCCCCCGCTCGAGCAGCTGGCTTTGGCTCTGTCGTCTCCGCCCGAAGGTTACGACCCTATTTTCAAGCCCATACCATCATCGTCTTGACTAACCATCCTCTGCGGCAGGTTTTTCAAAAACCGGAAACATCGGTCGGAGGCTGGTGAAGTGGGCAATCAAGCTGGGAGAGTTCGACGTCAGCTCAAACCCAAACCTGCCGAGAAAGGTCAGGCCATAGTAGACTTTATCTCGGAGCTAACACCATCGGCCGCACCAGGAACGTGGGAGCGAGTCCCCAGATTGACCTACCGAACGGTAGCTGCTTCGACCTATCGATTCCCATCTGGGTCCTGCATGTGGACGGCTCGGAGACCAGGAGGGATGTGGAGCCGGCCTGGTACTCACCTCTCCCGATGGAACCAAGATGGAATACGCCATCAAGATTTGGCTTCCGAACGTCCAATAACGAAGCAGAGTGCGAAGCCCTCTCAGCAGGCCTACGGCTAGCTAAGAACATGGGGGCAAGGCAAGTCAGGCATACACAGCGACTCGCAACTCATCGTAAACCAGGGTCACTGCCGATTTCGTGGCAAAAGACGTATCGATGACCGCCTACCTATTATCGGCACATCAATTGCTTCGGCAATTTACGGCGTACGAAATCCGCAGGTACCCGATCAGAAAACAGCCATGCCGATGCATTAGCTAGACTGGTTTCGGCAATTGACGATAAGATCGGCCGACAAGTCCCTGCGAGATATTGACCCAGCCAAGCACCGCCACCGCTGACATAAGTGTCGTGGAGGAGATCGAGCATGATCAGGGTAGCCTTCGGCACCCGGCCTACGGATCGCTCCATTAGGGCAACGCCCACCTTCCTGGACACGTGGCACGCTCAGAATCGACGTCCACAGTCCCACATCAAAAAATTACAAAGAATGCACACCTCCCAAGGCCTATAAAAGGGGTCAACCACCCCAAAATAGAGGTAATCAGAACGATCGGCATACTGCTAATTGAACTGAAAGTAAAACTTACTAAATCCCGAACTTACTTAAGCTTCGGAGAGCCTTCGGCCGGTACCACACCGATGCCCTAGGTCTTACCGAACGTTCTCCTTTTTGCAGGTCACGCTCCCTTCGAAGGCATCAGGTACCGAAGGCATCAGAATTATTAAGTTGACCCTCTAAGTCGCAAGACCACTTTTTGGCGTCAACGGGTAGAATAGAAGGTAGCAGAAGTGTTAAGTGTATCAAGTAAACGCCCAACAGATAACAAATTGCAATGAATATTGGGAACCAAGAGGGCATGAGACAGAGGTAAAGAAGGGGTGAGATGGATGGTACCTTCACCAGGACTGGGGAAGGTAAACCATTAGCACTAGTAATATAGGGGTCACGAGAGTTATGCGACAACTCATCAAACATATTATCATTATAAATCATATGATCAGAAGCACCAGTGTCAATTATCCATGTAGTAGAACCCATACCTTGCATAATATCGGAAGTACACAGATTTGCAAGATGCAGCCGGAGGACGAGCCTCATCAGGAGTCACAGTGTAAGTGGCCTTGGGGCCATACATACGAGCTTTGTAGTCAGCAAACCAATCAGGATAACCATGCTCCTTAAAACACTTCTCGGAGTAATGATTCCCATTACAATGGCCGCACTTAAGCGGACCTTCAAGAGCGGTAGAGGTAGGGGCAGAAGGACGAGATCCGCAGAAGATCCAAACTTCCTTGACGGAGAGCGACCGGTCGTGTCGTGCTGGGCGACTGGTCGGTGATGTGCTGGGTCAACCTTGAGAGCCAGCGATCCTCCTCCAAGCATAGCGGACTGACGAGTATCTTCCTCCATGACCATGTTATAGGCTTCGAGAGGAGGAGGAACATGACTAAGAGCAAGAATACGGCTTCAAACACCATCATACGGTGGATCAAGCCCGCCAAGAAAATCATAAACTCGATCGGCTTCAATTTCTTTAAGATGACGAGCCCCATCAGGAGAAAACAACTAAACTCATGCGGACGTAGACAATCAATCTCTTACCAGATAGCATGAAGTTTTTCATAGAACACTTTCACAGGATTCACCATTCTGACCTATAAGTATGGATTGCCGTCGGAGTTGAAACAAACGAGAACTATTCTGAGTCACAGGTATAGGTCTTCCGAGCAGCCTCCCATATATCAAAAGCAGGTATCACCATGTTCGAACAAGGCACAAACTGGTTTAGTCATGGAATTGAGAAGCTATGACTGCACCAGACAATTATCTTCTTCCCATTCGGCATAGGCAGCGGAATCTTGAGACGAAGCAGGCTTCTTCCCATTGATCCAACTTGCCATACGACGACTAGGAATCTTAATACGCGCACCACGAGACCAAGAGGCATAATTGGAGCCATCTAATTTGTCAGATGTAATCGAGAGTAGAGTAATCACGCGAGGGACATGCCTCCTTCGGTGTAGACGCACTAGTACCAAGTCACAACTATGGAATCATCACCTATGATAGCAGCGGAAACAAACACAACACGAAGCAGATATGATAAACACAGGCACAGGCACGGGCACAAGAACCCTAAAAAGGAAATTAGGGCACAGAGTAGAACACGGGCACAACACACACAGGTCACAAAAGTCGGCTCTGATACCAAGTCAAACAATATGGGTAGAATATTTTCAGATATATTGCATTCTCCGAAATGAGGTATTTATAATACAGGTTGCAAACCCTAGTATGATTAAACTAGGAAAATAAGTGGTATCCTAATTACATAATATCTATACAAAAAGAAATAAACAAAACAATATCATGATAGAATAGGATATCTCGCTAACAGATTTATCTTGTGACGTGTGCATGCCACTTATTAGAAGTAAAAGATTTTAACATAATTTTCTAGAATTTTTAGAAAAATTAAGTGAGTTGAATGTTGAAGCTATACACAGATAGCTAATCTAAACTATTTAAGAAACCAAACTCTTTCATTGCATGCCACCTATAACCTAAACTAAATTCTCATGTCGCACGAGAATTGTATGACACGAAATTGGAACTGAGTTGTTTGTTGAAGAAGTCTCAGGATGCTGGCTATCCAAATGCGTCAGACATTGAGGCAAGCTGTGCGAGTGTCGAAAAGGATCTGAGGAGAGTGCTGGAATTCTTTATTGCATGCCACCTATAACCCAACCCAAAACTACATGGAATTCTTTATAGCTAAAGGTTTTTGTTCAAGTTAACTCATCCAGGGCTTTGCCATGCAAATTGCAATTAAAAAGAAAGACTTTAAACACAACAAATCAAGCCAACCACGAATCTCGTGGAGGCCTTTTTGCACGATATTAAAGCCACCTCCTCAGCCGAAAGACCAATGATGAATCATCATGCAAGAACTTCTCAGCCCAGTTCAAACCAACAGCATGCATTGTCCTTAACAACTGAAGGTGTTCTTTATGTACATCTGCCAGACAATCAAGACCTTCATATCGTGCCACCACCAGAACATGCCTTTGTGCCTGCAAAATTCCAAAGTTCTTTAGAAGAGGTTGGTGAAGGATATATTAATCGGTGACATTACGCTACGACATATTAATTTAAACATATGCCATTACGCATCATTCGCGCTTCATTCATAAAAGAAGAAAAAAGAAAAACTTCAATAGATGATAAATAGTAAGTTTTTCGGAAGGAAATATTTGACTTTCCATCAAATACATGATAGAAATGTAGAAATACGCTATGTAATTTCCAAGTCGTCTCAATTTGGCCCTTGAAGTTTTAAATGACTCAATCTCCTCCCTGAACTTCCATTATGCGACCAAAGTTGCCTTATTTTATTAGCTTTTAGATAAAAATCTGCTTACATGGCATGTGTATTTTGGTAATTTTAACTATTAAATATTAAAAATGCTTGAAATTATTGAAATTATTGACTCTGAGAGGAGCACAAAGCATGGATTGGACAAATCAAGTAAGGCATTGGAAAACGTACTCACACAATTTGATTTGTCATGTTATATCAAATAACATGGGTTATACTATGTATGAATTACATTGTTCATTAAACATCTCAAGAATTCAGTTAATAATCTGATAAGATAACATTCCATATATTTTATAAGAAGATAAACCTACCACGCCATTGTGTTACTTATGCTTGGCTAGCCTAGTGTGGGTTCGGAACTAAAGGGGAAATTGGTCTTCAGTTTTGGCTGACTTTAACACAATCGAGAATATGATGCGTTACATTTTGATATATATATATATGCAGTTATTCTCTTATCCAGATGTCCGCACATTACTATCGTGCAGATCCTATTATAAACATGCAAGAAAATAGAGAGGGGTAGTACAAAATACATGGCGTCCGCATGATAATAACGTCCGTATGTCCGCATAAGAGAATTTCTATATATATATATTATCAAAATTATATTTCAAGTAATTAATGATGTGTTGCTTGTTAGGGACAGACTAGGCTGGCCCAATACAGAACCACGGGCTCATAAAACATGTATCTAATCCAATTATACAGGCAAATAATATAATAACGTAAACCAAGGCAAGACTCACAGCTCTTTAGAATACAATGACCTAAATGGTTAAACATCTCAACCAAAACCAAATTGACTTTACCATCCCTCCAAAAGGTGCACAATCATGTGTAATCCTAACTAATTAATTTGAAAATAAATAACTAAATTTGTATAATTTCTCTTTTAAATATAGAAAACAACTAAAAATTAAAATAGAAATATACATTTTGTGTTCTCTTTTTCCTCGCCAATGAAAAATAAGGGTATATTTTAACATTTGAAAAATAAATGACATTAATAAGTTCGGTATCCTTTTTTTGTTTTGTTTTGTTTTTTAAATTTTAATTGACGAGAAAGGTTAAATTGGAGCAAGAAACGTTGGTTTTGGGTAGGGGTGGTTGCGGTTCGGGTAACCGCGAATTTTTTCCCCCAAACCGCAAACCGACCGACTATTTGCGGTAAGGTGATTTTTGAAACTGTAAACCAACCAATTTTTGCGGTTTACGCAAAAATCAATCGGTTACCGTGAATTAACGGTTTAAACCGATTTGAGATTATGGGCCTAAATTAGACAATTTTAGATCTTTAAGTGTGGTTTTTTTGTGCCATAAAAATTCAATCTTCTACACTTTTAAGCCTAGGTTTGATACTTCTTTTGAAGCCTTTTGAGTTCAACCATACTTTAACCATTAAATATAAATTCACATCAACTTTTCAAGCATATATAAGTTTACAACCTAAAGAAATAAATTCACAACCTCAACTTCTCAAGCATATATGAATTCACAACCTCAACCTCAACTTCTCAAGCATTCACAATTGAAAGAAAAATCAAATTCAAAGTTAATAGAAGTTACAAACCAAAAGGAGAACTCAAGTGTAGCTGGTGGTGAGTGGATTTTATTATAAGAAGAAGCCCTTCTTTATGAGTTGGAGTGGAGGTTGTGTTTCGGGTGTTTCGGTTTGTGTTTGGGGGATTAGAGGCATTAGGTGTGTTAGAGTGGCTAGACTCCATCTATAACACAACACAACAAAAAACCAACAACATAAAAGCATATTAATAACAGATTAAACTCAACCAAATTAAAACATAACATCTAACTACTAAACAAAAACCAACCGACATTATACCACATTGGAACCACAATAGCTAGAAACCAACCAAAAATTGCGGTTTTCTCTGAATTTTAGAAATCGAACCGCAATTGCGGTAACCGCGAGTTGCCAAAATCACATACCGCAATCGCAATTGCGGTTCGGTTTCTAAAACTCAATTTTCGGTCGGTTTTTAGCTATTGTGGTTTCAATGCGGTATAACGTCGGTTGGTTTTTGTGGTTTTTGGTGAAAATGCCACCCCTAGTTTTGGGTGTGCATAATTTAATTTATTAATAAAAACAAACAAAACATATTTGTAAGGAATAGCTGAAAAACTACCCCTTATTATTATTATTATTATTATCTTTCCCTTTTTACCATTCTTTAAAAAAATTCATATTTTCCTTCTTTCCCCTTTAGCCCATTTCCCTTTGTATCTTGACTATCAGACTATCTAGTTCGCTGAGATACTTCGTTGATTTTGAACTAGCATGGTTGGGCTGGTTGGGGGCAAGGATGGGAGATCTGCCTTTTGCATCTAGGCGGCCTTAGTTTTGGCCTTCATCCATTCAACTTTACACGCAGAGTGCCCTACATTCCAAAACCCCAATCCTCTATCGGCTCCGGGTTGAGACGCTCAATTTAACGAAGGTGCGAATCGGCGCTAAGAATTGAGGTATTGAAATACATTGTTTGTGATTACTTTAGGCTGACTTTTTCAATTTGAACACAGCTAGACATCATGAACAAGAAGGAAGAACAGCTATGGAAGGAAGCACGCGAATTGTACGGTGTGAAATTGGAACAGAGCTTTGTTGAAGAAGTTTTAGGATTCTGGTTATCCAAATGCGTAGACATTGAGGCAAGCTGTATGAGTGTTGAAAAGGATCTGAGGAGAGTGCCTGGGTGAACTCACTGCACTTGGGTATCGCATCTCCTTCCTCGACGTCGAGGCACGGCCAGCCCTACCGCACCAACTGCCGTGACTCCCCCACCAACTTCCGTGACTTCCCCATCAGCGCCGCTACCCTGAATCCCCCACAAGTTGCCGCCGCCACGTGAATCCCCCACCAGCTGCTATTTCTCCCACCATTAGCAGTAACACCGGCTTAGATGTGAACGTGGAGATGCTAAAGGCAGATGCAGTCCACAAAGAATCAAGGGGAAAGAAAGGCGTTCTACCAGAAGACTCGAGAGTCCTCTAACATCCGAATCTCCAAGAAACACAAGAAAAATTGATTTTGTGATGTTTTGCTCTACTGTGTACTGATTGTCAACTTTGGCTTGTATGGAAAGAACATTACTAGTTATTATTTGGACTTTTTATTGGGTTTATCAAATAGTATTGGAATTAAATATGAATGGAAGAGGATTTGACAAATTTTAATAGAATTTTGCTTTCTTCCTTGTATCCGTGTGAAATATTTGGCCAGTATTTCATGTTTATGTAGCATAATTACCCTATGAGCTGTATCCTTATCTTGTGTAATTTGTTTACATGTGGGGATTCACAATATTAGATTGCAAAAACAGAGCGTTGACCGCGATGTTATTAGTGTGAGATTTCCCATAATGCCTGATGAGATTATCCCCTCCCTCTCTTTTAAAGGTTTTGATAAAGCTATAATGGATTTCACTCTATGTATGGTGTACCTCTTAATAGGTAGAGCTGTCTCATCCAAATGTGGAACTCAAACTGCTTGAGGTTTTCTATCACAAGATCTATAAGGTAATTACTTGTTGTATACTAGATATTTTAGCACGTTAGCTATTTTTCTGGACATAGCCCCAGAAGTGATATGCTTGGACATAGCCCCATTTGTACTGTTGATTATGAATATTGAAGTTCTTGCATGTTTTCCTTATGGATCTCCAATTGTGTTAGATTTTATTTTTTATCTTCTTTCATTTATAAGTTATGTATTTTTTTTCCCTCTTTTAAAGGTGCTAATAAAGCTATAATGGATTTCACTGTATGTATGGTGTACTTATAATAGGTAGAGCTCTCATCTAAATGGAGAACTGAGACTTGCTTGAAGTTTTCTATCACAAGATCTACAAGGTAATTACTTGTATGCCAAATATTTCAGCATGTTAGCTATTTTTCTGGGTCATGTTTCCCCAGAAGTGATATGCTTAGACCTAGCCCGTTGTACCTGTTGATTATGAATGATGTAGTTCTTGCATGCTTTCCTTATGAATCTCCAATTGTGTTAGTCTTTTTTGTCTTCTCTTATTTATAATTTATGTGTTTTAATCAAAGGAGTAGTGAGCATTCTCTCCCCCACCCCGTTCTTTTTGTAGTTTTATTTGAAGAGTTCTTCTTTTATGAGTTGAACATTTTCATATTGTAAGAATCTTGTTTATTGACAAGATTTGTGATTTACTTTCCCTTTGCATTGCTTCTACTATCTAGGAGTGGACTGGAGCTAGTGTTCCTTCCATTAAATTACTTGTTGAAACTAGTGTTCTTTCATATATTTCTTTGATTGTGAAAATTTTAGAATAAGGCATATTTTGGAACTGATGTTTATTTCTTTGGCAAAATTAAATCAACTGGCTGGTTTTGGCCCCGATGAAGAAATTGAACTTTATGAGGTTTGTTTCACATTAATTTTTTTTGGGCATCAGCTTTTTCATACCCTACATATATACATATGTCGTGTGTTTTGACCCAGTGGTTGTTACGGGATCAAAGTGAAGAAATATGGAGGGCCTTTGTATTTAACTTTGTATTTAACTGAGGGAGAAAACAACATGTTAAGAGTAAGTGCGTAAGTAGTGAATTGTTGGACTTAAATCTGGTGTCCTTTCTCACAGCCCTTCTCCCTTTATTTATAGGAAAAATGGGAAGAACGGTTCCCAAGTTGGCCACCTTGACTCGGAGCCGAGCCGTTGATGTCACATCGGACCGTCAAGGGGATGGGCAGCCCAGGATTGGCTGCTAGGGCGGGAATGAGCAGAGGTAGCCTTTCTGCACAAACTCCGCTAGTCCCATCAGGGAAGAATGAGGGTCTATCCGGCCAACACTTGGCTTTTGAGGGGACATGGAGCGTCTTACAAGGTGAAGTGGGTCGGTAGTCCAGAGAGGGTCTTGTCACTGACATGGTCTTCTGCAGGCGTCTATGGGAGCCCACGTGTCGAGATTCTATTGGGTCGATGGGCTCGGTAAGTACCAAGCGTCAGACAAGTCCTCCAACTCTCTAGGCAAGTTTCCTTGGGTGGGGAGTTGTCCCTTGTTCGTGTCCGCTCGATGGATGCGACCTCCGGTACACTTGGCCTTTGTGTTTGGGGCCGAGTGATGGAGGTCAGCCTGGCCGAGTTGTCTCAGGCCGGCTGCACGGTCAGTCCTCCAACTCCCCAGGGAAGGGTGCCTTGCCTTGGGAATGCCAATGGTTTGATAGGTGTCAGGTGCTCGGGGAGCGTGTTCATTTATTGTTGGTGAAATGGTGGGCTGTCCTGGGAAGACGAAACAGGTGAGATGTTTTGGGTCGCGTCGATTGATGGAAACAAAGGGGTTGTGCCATGTGTCGTGATCTGGAGGAGGGTGGCAGGGAGATCGAGTGGTGAGGAGCTAGGGCGTTGGCCTAAATATACCGTGAGTTGGGGAGTTTAGCCATTTTTCGCCTTTTGAAATTTCAAGTTTTCGCGATGTTCTCTTGGTTGTGGAGTGAGAGCTCAAGTTGGTGCAGCGGGAGGAACTTTAGGGAGGACAGTAGTTGTGCAATGAGGTCGTCTGAGTCAGGTGAGAGATCCTTCTTCTCTGTTTTTTGTGTTTTTGTGGTGAGGGAGAGCGGACCCAAGGAGGGAGAGAGAAATGGCGTCTGGGGAGGGGAGTGAGAGTGGGTCTAGTAAGAGTAGTATGAATTTTGGGGTTTCGGACGATGCCTGGCATCGGCTCGGGTGATAGACCAGGAGGAGGTGTGGGGTTAAGGCTGGGGCAACGCCTCGGTGGTTGAAGTGCCGAGCTCATGGGACGAGGCCGAGGGAGGAGTCGGGGGGCGGAGGGGTATGGGAGGAGGCAGGGTTTGGAAGTGTCGATGGGAGAGGATTTGGAGGGGCATCCGAGAGGCAGGCCTGAGGCGGAGGGAGGGAGGTTGAAGGGTGGAGGAGGCCGAGGATCCTCGTCGTCCCAAGGTAGATTTGGATGGGGTGCCTTTAGCGGTCAGTCATGTGCGAGGTTCGGGAGAGCCGACGTGTTCGTATAAGAAGGGTGTGCCTGTGCATCCATTCTTCTACGAGGAGGGGGGAGTGGTCGGCGGATGGGGTGCCGAGCTCTATGACGCATGACCTTTTGGAGGAGATTCGGCGGAATAGATGTCCCTAAGGATGTCATTTTTGCTCTTCCGCAGGGGACGACCGCGAGAGCTGACCACCGAGGGGTTGGTTGACTTTGTATTGGGAGATGTTTAAGAATGGGGTTGCGGTTGCCTTTGCACCCTTTCGTGCGAGAGGTGGATGGCTTTCCTCGCGTTGCCCTCATCAGATGAACCTAATCCCGTTGAGGAAGGTTTTTCAATGTTCGTGCCTGTGGAAGATGCATCACAATATTGAACCGAGCACGAACATTCTGAGGTGTTGCTTCGGTTTGAGGAAGAGCCCAAAGAAGGGCGGGTTTCTTCTACTTGCAATCGTTGCAGGGGAAGTTGTTGGGAGACGATTGGGAACCTCCAGAAGTCTTGGAAGGATCACTGATTCTTTGCTATTGGGCGTTGGGAGGTGGCCTCAGGGTGGAGAGGCCGGGGCACTGGTGGCAAGGCGTTTTAGGGATAAATGTGGGGTGTTGTGATTTCGTAGTGGTCAGCCTCTGGGGGTTTTTTTTTTTAGCGAGGTCTCTACCTTGTCTTATTCTTTTGTTTGTCCTCGTATAGCGTGCTTCACATTTTGGTGGCAGTGGACTAGGAAGGCGGCGAGCTGTTGGAAGACGAGGAAGGGCAGTTTGAGGTGGCACCGAGCACTACCGCCGAAAGATCGCGACGTGGCCGAGCTTCTGTACACTGGTTCGTTGAGAGAGTCCGAGCTTTTAGATCCGAATTCTAGAAGGTATCGTGCTTATAATTTGGGTTTGTTTCTTTTATTTTTGGCCTGTCGGTTGTTAACGGTCGTGCTATGTAGCGATGGGGATTGACAGGAATGATCGAGGGCCGACAATTGCTGGAGAAGCTGCTGACGAAAGGGGATAGGGCCTCGGGCTGAGGGTGCGAGGGCAGTGCCGCCTGTCGAGAGCGCGGGATGAAGGTGGGGTACCTGCGGCACCGGTGGCGTGAGCAGAAGCCCAGTCTCCCGCCTTGTCGACGTGGTCAGGGATAGGGACAAGAGGCCGATGGGGGCAGGAGGGAAAACCCAACGCTGCGAAAGACACCGGCGGAAGAGAGGGATGAGGAAGGGCGATTCCTAAGCTGGCCACCTCGACTTAAGAGCCAAGCTATTTACATCACATCGGACCTGCGAGGGGACGAGCGCGCCGGAATTGGCTCTCAGGGCGGGAATGAGCAGAGGTAGCCTTTCTGCACAAACGGCACCAGTCCCATGGGGAAGAAGGAGGGGTTTTATGCAGCCAACACTTAGCTTCTAAGGGGATAGGGCGCGTCTTACGAGGTGAAGTGGGTTGGTAGTCAGAGAGGGTCTTGTCACTGACATGGTCTTCTAAGGCGTCTCTGGGAGCCCATGTATCGAGATTCTATTGGGTTCGATGGGCTTGGTAATTACGAACGTCAACATTGTGCATATGCTTGTTTAATATTTGATGCCTGCTTGGTATAGCATTCTTAAGCAAGATTTAATATATCTTAAGCCATTTGATATGTGTTTTTGTGCTACATTCAGGAAATAAAGCTTGAGCCTTGAATCATGTGCGAACGCCTTGACAAGAGGACCCCATTGCGATCAAGTCAGGTAAACATTGCTATATTGCATGCTTGAAGAGGACATCATTAACATTTTTATGCTTTTATAAGCACATTAACGCCCTGATGCCTTCTATCCGTGTGAAATATTTGGCCAGTATTTCTTGTTTATGGAGCATGATTACCCTATTGTGTATCCTTATCTTGTGTAATTTATTTACATGTGGGGATTCACAATATTAGATTACCAAAACAGAGCGCTGTCACGATGTGAGATTTCCCAGAATGCTTGATGAGATTATCCCCCTCCCTCTCTTTTAAAGGTTCTGATAAAGCTATAATGGATTTCACTTCATGTATCAGGTAAAGTCTCTCATCCAAATGCAGAACTCAACACTGCTTGAAGTTTTCTATTACAAGATCTACAAGGTAATTACTTGTATGCAGATATTTCCATGTTAGCTATTTTTCTTGGGCAATATTTCCCAGAAGTGATATGCTTGGACTTAGCCCGTTTGTACTGTTGATTATGAATCATGAAGTTCTTGCATGCTTTCCTTATGGATCTCCAATTGTGTTAGTTTTTTTCTTCTTCTCTTATTTATAATTTATGTGTTTTAATCAAAAGAGTAGTAAGCACTCTCTTCCCTCACCCCAGGTTCTTTTTTAGTTTTATTTGAAGACCTCTTCTTTTATGTAGTTGAACATTTTCAGATTGTAAGAATCTTGTTTGTTGGCAAGATTTGTGATTTACTTTCCCTTTGCATTGCTTCTTCCTCTAGGACTGGAGTGGAGCCAGTGTTCCTTCCATTAAATTACTTGCTGAAGCCAAGTGTTCTTAGCACATGATTTTTTTTCAAAGATACCAATAAAGCATCAATGTAAAACTTGAAGCTAAAGGATCTCTATTTTGTTAGAAGATAAAAGAATTTAACATAATTTTCTAGAATTTTTATAAATTTATTTGATACTTTTTGGAATAAAATACTAAATTTGGAGTATAAATTACCCTAGTCAAAAAACGCAGGAATAGTAAGATCGGATGGTGGTTGCCCATAAATTGACGGTTGGAACAACGGAATCCCGATGGAGGTCTCTGAAAAATATGTAATTACACTAGGGGAAAAGAGAAGGGTCGAACTCCAACTATCACTTTGGCTCTTGGGGTCTCTAAAAAATAAAAGAAATACACCTAGCTCAAAATTAAAATAAATTATTTTATTTTATTTTTTGGATTTCCTAACATTTATTGCTTCCATAGTCAATGATTTGCTAGTTGGCTTAATTTTCTTCAAGTTATCTGTTCCAAACAATGTGTGAGATATTTTTATTTTGTTACATATCCAAATGGGGGCAATGGTTTATTAGTAATAACATATTTCAACGCATGGAATTTGGTTGTCATCAAGTGTTTCAGCATAATCTCAATATTTGTTGTACTCTTTTTAGCTAAAAATGTAGAGTATCAGTGAACCTATCTTCTACTTGGTTTTGAATGCTAGAATGCACCTATGGTATGAAGCATTTGGGACAGGCAGCAACACTTTGACATTAGATATCATGGAAACTAAATTGGAAAGTATTGATGAAGATCTAGAAACACTTGGAGGACTTTGTAGTGTATAGGTATGCATTCCGTAATTCCAATCAAACATCTTCCTCCTATTACTACCAGCACAGAATGCAATGTGACATTTGGATGTTTTGTGTTTACTCCTTGAGCCACCAGGATTCATTATTTTATTTGATGGAATTGGTACATGGTAGAAACAACGCCAGTTCGTATACTAAGGGAAATGATTCTGTTTAAATTTTAATATTTTATATTATTTTTATTCAATAAATTGTGAAAATTAGGTGTATAATATGTGATTTTTTTTTCTGTATTATTGAACATTTTGTAAAAAAATATGTATTTTACTGAGTCTTTAAGACGTATAGGGAAAACATAAATATTATTAAAAAATGTATACGTAAATGTACAATACGAGTATTAAATGGAAAAATACTAAATTCTTCATACCGGGTAATAGCTCTTAAAAAGTAAAAAATAAAAAGGGAACAATAGAGACTCCATAATGCTTTAAACTACTCTTAATCAAATAAACAAAAAATAAGGGAATTTTTTTTTTTTTTTCAAAGGACCCCAGCCGCAAGGCTATACTATTGATTAAAAAAAATTTAAAAATTTATAAAAAAATGGGACCTCTGTATAGCCGAGCGGCTATTAATATATTGGGCTGGCCGTCAATAAGCTGAGGTGTAAGCCCTTATAAAACATTTCCTTTCTAGACACAAAATTCCGACTAAAGATTATGATATTAGTAGAGTGCTACATCGTCGAGATGACTCCGTTTGCCAGTAAATATAATATAAATAAATAAATAAATAAGCAAAAAATCTCAGTATAGCCGCGCGGCTATATTGCCTAAACATAAATATAATAATACATTAAAGGAGTATAGCCGCTCGGCTAAATATTACTGTAAGGCAGTTTAATCTCCTGTTTCCAAGTTTTACTCAACCCACAAAAAGGAAAAAGGTTCAGAGTACGTGTACGCAATGCAAAGTGTTTTTGCTTGACACAATAATATAGATCTTTCATTTTCAGCGCACTGACTCTTTGATGCGACACAGATGTTGCCACGTCATCCACTCCTGTCACCTCGAGTTCGATTGTATCTGTTGTAACTGATTACGGTACAGTTGTACGTAGAGAATCATTGCTCTTGCAGAAACGGAGCAAACCAAGCATCTCACAGCTGCCCCTGCTCTCACGGCTCACAGACGGTAAATTACAAAATTATGATTTTGTTCCCTCATTTGTCTCCAAATCCCTGAACAATCTAAAAGTCATTTAGGGGTAATAACGTCTTTTAATACATTTCATCGTCTTCGACATTGATTATCAGCTGAAGCCCGAAACAGAGGGAGGAGTCAGTCAATTGGATATTTCCAAATTGGCAACCACCATTTTCTTCTTCGATCAATATAGAACGATAATTCTAGAGTTAGTGTTCGCGGAAATGGACGGTGAATCT
Organism: Prunus fruticosa; assembly: GCA_018703695.1. Classification (NCBI taxonomy): domain Eukaryota; kingdom Viridiplantae; phylum Streptophyta; class Magnoliopsida; order Rosales; family Rosaceae; genus Prunus; species Prunus fruticosa. The sequence goes on along the minus strand of CM031922.1, from coordinate 40,526,960 downwards.
TGTTCTAGCGGTAAATTCAAGCTCTACGAGCAGTTAGAATTGCAGGAGTTTCAGGACAAGTTCGTGATCAAATCCGTCGAGGCTCCAGATCAAGGCTTCTCGATCGACCGCCGTGACGGGACCATTGAACCACTTAATGGTATAAATTTTTTAGCTTTGATGGAATTTCAATTTTTTCTTATTTTTCTGAACTTATGTGCTTGTTGTTTATTATTATAAGGTGATTCTTCTTCTTCTTCTGCAAGACCAACCAAAACCTCTACGATATATGGTGTGGCGGGAACCATCAGATTGCTTGCAGGTAGTTAATTGCTTGGCAGATTTTGTGTATTGGATTTTGTTTTGAAAACTTGCATCTTGAGTTTCAGCTTGAGCTATTTAGATGCCATGATGTTTCTTTGAATAATTCATGTTTTTGGTGCAGGAAATTATGTACTTGTAATAACTTCGAGGACCGAAGTTGGGGCCTTTCTTGGCTTCCTGTTTACCGAGTAACCTCTATGAAGTTTCTGTCCTGCAATGAGGTTTTGAAGAATTCAACTCTTCAAGAGGTGAAGTTTTTTATTTTTACTTCTTTTAACTGATAATACAAAGCTAATTTGAGCGTCTCTTGGGATTTTTAAAGTTTTGAGTCTTGTCTGAAAGCTTCTGATGTCTTTGTGCAGAAAAAGGATGAAGCTTACTTCATGGCTCTGTTGAAAACAGTCCAATCGACTCCAGGGCTGTACTTTTCTTATCAAACAGATATTACATTAAAGTAAATTCTTATACCTAGCGCTCAAACACAATTTAAAAGTTTTCATACCTGTTAGGGTGCTGTTTGAGTAGATTACCGCTGTTTTCGTCATTATTCTGTGATTACATTCAGACGTGTATCATGTAAGTTTATGCTTCTTTTTGGTTAAGTATTATGTCAATTTACACTAATTACACATATTTGATAATTTCTACCAGCTTTCAAAGAAGACGTAAGTTAATGGAAGGATGGATGACCAAACCAATATGGAAGCAGGTTAGTTGGAAACGTGGAGTATTTGGTTTATCTCGAACTGATTATTTCCTGGAAGTAATCCATGCCAGATATATCAGGTGCATATAAGCTATTGTCCATATGTAACGTGATGGATATTAGGTGGTATCCTCAACTTGTCTAAGTGAGACTGTGAGAGGGAAAAATGGGAAAAGAAAGGCTAGCTGGCATAGAACCAAGAGGAGAGCTTTGAGAGAAGGAAACTAGGAAGAATAGAAGAAAAAAGAGAAAGGGATAGAACAGAGATGAAGGGGAAAGTTTGGTCATAAACCAAGAAGTGAATTTCAAGAGATGGAAGAAAGAGAAGGAGATAGAGGAGAGAAATGTTACTTTTCATGGATATTTTCCAATTTTTTCTTATGCTATTTTAGCCCCTGTCAAATGTTTTTCTCATTTACAATATGATCTATAATTACTAATTGCTTGGTCAGGAGTTTGAGCTTTTAATTCTGTTTTTGTTTCCAGGCTGACCCTCAATTTGTTTGGAACAGAAATCTTTTGGACGAACTTATTGAGTATAAGGTTAGAAAGACATTTCCAAAAGTTGTCAGTTCTTCAAAACTCAGAAAACTTTTCGCTGATTCACATTTATTCTCTCATGGCAGCTTGATGGGTTCATTATTCCTATACTACAAGGAAATATCCTGAAGCTACTGATTCCTTATGTCTATTACTTAAGATTTTCTCTCTCTCTCTCTCTCTCTCTCTCTCTCTCTGCATGCATATGTGCACCCATGTAAGGGGGATGAAGATTCTGAAATTAGGTTTATAATATATTCAATTGGGGAATGGTATGGTATTTCTTTAACCCACATTTAAGCTTCCAGGCTGCACAGCTTAAGCTAAAAGGCTCACCTGCCGCACTACGATATTCTCAAGGAGATGTACCCGACGTCTAGGTACAATTTTATAGAGATGATTGATTCTTGTAGTCTTTGTGTCTGTATCAACTAGTTATAAAAGATATAAGCATGAGATACTATAATGTGGTCACCAGGCACAAGAATGTGGAGAAGAGGAGCTAACCTTGAAGGAGATGTAGCTAATTTTATTGAAACTGAGCAATTGGTGGAGTGTGAAGGTTTCAGGTCCTCATTATTGCAGGTAATCCCAATTTGGAGGTTCAGAAAATAATTGTGTGCTTAGGGAATAGTATTAACAATTCTGTAACTGAATATGTACATTTACATTATGTTCCTAAGCTTAATGGGGCATCAGCTTATATCTGAGCTCATTACACATGATCAACGAAGTTGGCTGAGGGAGAAACTTTGGAAAGAGATAAATCAGTGCTCCTTGTTGATCTGAGCGATATCATAATGGTAGAACTTTTTTTTCTTTTCTAATCTTTATGAACTGGCCTCACATGAGAAATAAATGTATAGTTTAACAAGGACGGTTCATGTTTCAATTTTTGTGCATCTAAACACTTTTAGATAAAGTACTTTCTAACGGGCATAAGCTGTTTCACAATCGATCCTTAGATTGATAGTAATGAGGAGGTTTGAGCATTTATTGTCATCATTTAATATGAGAAGAATTATTTCCTTTTTCTAAATAAGAAAAAAACCTACATTATATTTTTTCATATGTTTTCAGATTCTAGGTTCAGTTCCACTTCTTCTAGCAAATTGTGACTTGAGCTGTCGAGGACTAAAGTTCTGATCATTGACAGACGGTAAATTTTGTCCAATAAGCAACTCCGCCCCTCCTTTCTCTTTTCTTACTGGCTTCATGGTGCACTCCCTTGTTAAGTTGTGTTTTATGGTCCTGTCTGCAGTCAAATGTGGAGCGCCATTTCTTCTATCTTCTCCAAAGATACTGGAGAGATAATAGCTGTAGACCTAACCGATAAAGTAAGGGTTTCTTCTCTTTTACATTATACTTGGAATTGATAAAGTTCCACACTAATTTAGCTTCACTGTTAAGATATTATATCTGTGAAGAGGAAGAATTTGGCCAGCTGAAAAGATTACAAATTTTGTTCGTAAGACATAATCACCATTGTGGCTCCGGGATTGCTGAATAAGACAGTTTTATTCTTGATTTTATTTTCAAATTCTAGTTATATGTGCTACACAAGTTTGACCTCCTTTTAGGTTAACTATTATGCAAATTTATGTTGTGTCTATATGTTTAGGTTTATTTACCAATTTCCATCTATTTTATCTGTAGCATGGTGCTGGAGGTCAACTAAGCATGGCATCTTCTGCCAAGCACAAAATCTGCCAAATGTGAGGTGAAATTTTGCACTTTTATGTGTGTAATTCTGTTGATTCCCAACTGAGTCACTCTCCCACTTCAAGTGAGATTCCTCCTTTTTGTTATTCTGTTATTCAAGCCTCCATTTTGTCATTTTCTCTTCACCCATTGCCTACTAATTATATCACTAGCTTAATGTGTCTGTATTTATTGTTATAAATAATCTATCGTCTGGGAATTGATATTTTGTTTTTGACTTAATAGTTTTTGTGTTTATTGCAGATATGTTTCATTTGACTTTCCATCATGTATGTGGGAACTCAAACTTTGAAAACCTAAAGTTTCTATATGAGCAAATAGAGCAATTTGAAAAGCAAAGGGTAATGAAAGCGTAATATAGATTGAATTAACTATGCCCATATCCAGGTATGCTGGCTCTCTGTAATAATTTTTTGATCATTACTACTCCAGCGGAGCAGATACTTACTCATAGATGCGAAAGGAAGCATACTGGAGGAGCAGAAAGGGATTGTCAGATCTAACTGCATTGATTGCCTTGATAGGACGAATGTTACTCAGTTTATACAAGAATTATCTAGTGTAGTTGCTTTTCATGATTGTGCTGGCCATGATTAAAATGAGCTTTTAATATTTTTTACTGCTTCCTCCAAATCTTATTATGCAGAGTTACTTGGCTCAGAAGTTCTCTAGACTACAGTTGCAGGGCAGTTGGGAGTCTGGATTCTTCTGAATGCATTTCTATGTTTGCTGAAGATTATAAAAATTTAAGCGTGTATGGAATTCTTACTATATTATTCCCATATTCCATAATGAGTCAGACGATGTCTGTAGTTACTTTTTAGCCTTATACTGAACTCTGTTTGCTTAAGTGTGGGCTGAGCAAGGTGGAGGAGGAGATAAGCCTCTTCAAATATGCTGGGACTTATGCCCTGAAAGGGGACCTGGTAGGTGCGTTCAACTTATACTATAATTTTCAAGAATTATGGTAACTATGTATATGCCTTTTGTATCATACACTGGGACCACGTTTCTGCAGATATGGAAAAAGATACATTTGGAGGAATATTGAAAGATGGGATGAGTGCTCTTTCAAGATATATATCTGGAATAATTTTCATGATGGCATTCGGCAGATACTGCCTGTCTCACTATCTTCAATGGATGGAATATCGCTTCCATATAGAAGAAGTAACTGCTAGTTAATTGTAGTTGGTTAAATAGTTTCAAATGTGTTCAGGATGCTATGGATCTTCTCAGTGGCCGCTATACAGTTAGAAGGGATAGCTTCACCATTCCAGACTTGATTCTTTTCTGTTAGTATATGGAATCTTTGTGAGAGTTTTTAATGCCCGAATATTTTGTTGTCCATTTTAAGCTCTTCAATTTGTTATTGAAGTCCTGCAACGTTTAGTATACAAGAAAAACTTTTCGTTTCATCTTCATATTAGCTCATCACTTTTACGGTGAAGGTAGTGATGTTCAGACTCTCGTTTTGTCTGTTCTACTTCTCCCCTTATTTTATGCTTCGATTCTCCTTTTTGTTTACTAAATTACCAAAGCATTAAAATTAAAAAGGAAAGGAGTGTTGAACTGAGGCTTGTTTCCCATTTGATTGTTGTTGTTACTTTTAGATGGCTTATTGAATTTATAGTCAAGTTTTAATGGAAGTACAAATATTGCAGTATCTACCGTGGCATAGCTTGTTAATTGAAGGTTTGAACGCTGACATCTTGTACACTCCAGCAAGGTATTGCTGTTTTTTATTTCTGTCTGTAATCTTTATTACAATGGAACTTTGATCTCATATGTGTGAGAGTTTTATTCTATGTTCACCTAAGACATCAAAAAATTTACATCCTATTCGCAGTTGGGGGTTGAAATCGGCAGCAATTTATGTCTTCTGTGCTTTGGGCTGGGGGTGACTGCTGTCGTAGCGGCAGTGGTGAAAGCTAAATGGAAGGCACTTCTGTTCTAGGCCTCGCTTGTGCAGACTTGTTTAACAACATCATTGTGAACTTCTTGAAACGGATAGTTTTGGAAAATGGTGGAAAATGTATTACTAGTTACTGTTGTTTTAAACCTTGTAATTCATGAGATATATATACAAGTTGGTTGCGAGCAAGCGGTTTATGGTTAAACTTAATTTAAAAGTTCCTTAAAAACTTGTTTAGGTTTACTTCTCTTTCAGCCGCTGAATTTCTGAATACATTTACACATGAGTCGCTCTAATGGGGTTAAGGAAAGGAGTAGAGGAGTGGTTCCTTGAGATTCAAAAACATTTTTTCAATAAGTACAATTTTAAAATTCATCTGTAATGATGTAACTTCTAATATTAAAGGGTGATAATTTAAAAACAACCAGGTAAAATTTCACCATCAATACCACTACTAATGCCACCACCCCACCACTTCCACCATCATGACCTCTACTACCACAACCAGGGTCGTCCTCCACCATCATGACCTCTACTACCACAACCAGGGTCGTAGCTAGGTGTATCTCGAGGTTGCCATCGCCTCCCAACCCCATATAGCTCATTAATCATTTAACATCTCAATTATGAAATAATTAGAAAAATGGAAAAGTTATTCCAATTGGCTCTCAATGTACTTTAGATTCTGGTCTCCGCCACTGACCACCACCTTGCCACGAACACCACCAATCGCTACTGCCACTACCACCAGCATCACTATTTTTGCCATCACCACCCACCATTACTAACTTATTAGTGGTGGGTAGGTTTCTTATTATTATATTGTGAAGCAAGCCAAACTGAATAGTTATTTACTTACTAACTTATTAGTGTTTGAACACTCAAAATTCTTTTTTATTTATTGCTTTAAACACTATTTTGTCTTTATATACAGAAAAAAGAAAAGACTCGATAGGAAGAGGGAAAAACATAAACCCTAATCCCGTTTTCTAGTCAGCCGTGCCCACTCCTATTTAGATTGGGGTCAATCCCCCGCTTCTGTGTTCTAATCTCGAACAGTAACAGCCCCTCCTCCGAGTCCCTTCCAGCTCCTCGTCCTCATGAGTCCTCTCCTCTCCAGCTGCGGTAAGGAATAGTTTTTTCTTTTTGCTTCTAGTTCTCTCTGTCTATTTCATGTTTTAGAAACTGCTGCTGAATTTGATTTTGTACAACTAATATTCAAAAAGTTCTGGCCAAAATGCGATTTTGACCAATGTTTACATCTAGCATTATCTTCCGCATTCCCCTTTAGTTGTTCTGTTTGTTCAAATTATGTAGATTCGCTTACACTCTTGTTGAGCCCAAATTTTGCCTTCTGTAAAAAAATTGACATTGGGAAGTAGGCAAACATCACAATCACCCCTAAGTTGTAAGAAAATTTAGACCCAAAAAGAAAACATAAAACCAAAGAAAATGACATGTTCATCCTTTGTAATGATGGGGCAATAAACTGCTTTTCCTTGACTGAATGAAATATTTTCATGGTTTAGGAACATTCTCTGTTAGTTGTTACCCTGTGATGAGGAATTCATGTTAGCTAAATTAAACCACTGTAATTATTTTTGTTCTACAGGTATAAGTGAGTATTGCTACGAAAAATGAGTTTTGCAAATCATCATAGTGATTGATTTTAATGTTAATTGCACCATAGGTTGCATGACTTGTGAATATGAACACTTGGCATGCTGCCACTTTGGCATGAAAGCTCTAGCAGATAGCTCTTTTTCTTTGTTTTATTTTCCCTGTTGATTATTGAAATTATGCAGATTTGCAAGAAGTGTAGATTACTTTTGATTTTTGGAATCAGCTTTGAAGTTTATTGATGAACATAACTGAAACAAAACAACCCTGTTGAGTTTCACGCGTCAACATGTTTAATTAAGAAATATGTTTGTTGGAACTATCATTATCATAAGCATGTCAATTGATTTTGTTAATAATCTGAACTTGGGCACAAATTCATTGGATTTTATAACCCATTTGTCGACAAGTTGCACTAGTCAATTTAGTTTTGATCTTGTTGATTTTATAAGCTGCAATGCTGCTGCTTGTTATCTTCTTTGGGAGATCACTGACACCCCTGTTCTTGGATGATTCAGTGTGCATCTATTGTAGGACTAGCATAGTCTTGTTGCAGGAACATGGCAAAATCATCATCTTGATCTGATTATGTGCCGGAAGCAACCAGGAATAGCTATCGGAAGGTTGTGTGAAAAGTGTGATGGTAGGTGTGTAGTCTGTGACTCTTATGTGCGTCCTATGCACTTGCTTTGGGTCTGTGATAGAGTGCACTATGGATCCTTCCAGGGAAGGCGTGTTATCTGCGGAGGGGTTGGTATTTCTGATGCTTACTACTGGCAAGAGTGTACTCAGCAGGAGAAAGCAAGAGATGGCTGTCCGAAAATTGTATCGGAAGTGCAAAATAGCTCTTTATACGGAGAAAGTATGGTTTCAAGAAAGATATTATTAACAGGGCAAGTTTTGCTTAGCTTCGTGAAATCACTCTGTTTTGTTCACTCTGAGGCTAGCCTATATTGCTATAAGGTGTTTTTGCTAGGAAATGTGTTTTACCGCTTGTATTTCTTCATATTCGACCGCTGTAAGGGTTGTTGGTTGTATGTTGGAATGCTTCCATGATGAAACCTTCACGCTATCTGTATGAAGTCTAGTTAAGAATTTCTTACTTGTGTAATTTCTACGTGTGCTTTGTGGTTGAGAGTCTAAAAGCTTCGGTTAATCCCATCATATGTGATTTCTAATTCCATAATGCTGGCGGCCTTTCTTTCTCTTTTCTTAAACTAAGCTGTGAAATTGGTTTTTGTTGATTGGTGGTTCCATAAACTGAGATGTAATTTTTGTTTAGATGCATTTTAGCGATCAATCTATTTGTGTTGGTGTTACAGATCGTTTTATCGTTTGCTAAGATGACACAAGTCTAAACCTCGTGGGAAATCCCAGTATGTAGCCACCACTTACAGCTGGCTGATCAACCTGGCCAATGCGCATAACATGCTTCTCCTAAAATATCACTGTAATGACCTCTGGAAAAATAATGTTTGGTTTTATCTTTTTTGTGGAAAAATCGCTAGTCGTGTGATGCATTTCGGGTGTGTTATGAATTTGGTTTGATGTAAAAACATTGGAATTAAGTGAGTTTAATTAATTAGGGACAAAGTTACCCTTATGGTTAAGTTTACATGATTTTTGAAGTAAGTACAAAAATTGGAAGTGAGAAAATTATGATTTTTGAATTGGAAGAGATTTCAGTTCTTACCTTATTTATTGTACCGCAAATGCGGCTTTGATAGCGAATAAAACGAAGAAGTTATGCTCGTTTTAAAGTTTAAGGGCTTTAATCTAAAGGAGACTTGCCTATAAATTTCAGATGAACACTTGCCCACCACTTGCGAAAAACCAAACGAGGTGTACGTATGGCACGTAGTCGGATTCCAAGTGTCTGATATGTATATTATCAGAGGCAGTGTAAAGAAATAATAGAGATGAAAAGAACAAGTGATTGAAAGGTAGATTTATAAGATTTTATTGTAGAATTTAATTGATTAAAAACCTTAAGGCATTGGGTTTTCACTTTTAGCATAAGCATGCAACTCTTAATAATTTATTCCTCATAAAGTATTTCCCATTGTAGTTGTTCAAATTAATTAAAGCTCTTTTTAATTTCCTTTAGAAGTATTCTAAGCATAACTTGACAATTGGCAACAAACTATCAAAAATAATCTTCATCAAATTCTATTAAGCTTTTAGTAATTCTTTTTTTTTTAAAAGCATGAAAGTTTCTACTACATAATGAGAAAAACATGATTGAAAACCCATGGAGAAAATAATCATCAAACATTCATCAATTAATTAAAAAGAAAACTACAAAATCACATTAAAGCTTAATTTCGGATCAAATTATTTAAAAATTACACACTTACATTAAAAGCTTTTCCCTAGCCTTAGCAAGGGAGTGTCAGTTTCCATAAAATAGAACTAAAACAGAAATTTAGAACTAGAAGAATTGGAGGAAGGGAGAGAGAGCTCGAGTAGAATATTGTGAGCTTGGTGTGTTTTATAGAAGGCTTGTAGAGACTTCTATTTATAGCCTTAAATCAACAACTAGGGAAAATAAAATTGTAAAATTCTAATCTCATTTAAATGCACAACCGTAACCCTATCTTAATATTTCTTCTTTCTTTTCAATTGTTGCTCCACTTCTACTTGCTTTGGTTATTCAATCCTTTCTTTTGGTTAAGTGTGCACCTCTTATCATCATCCTTCATTTCATTTGCTTTCACAATTTTAATATCATTTTTAGTGATTCCACATCTTCAAGCCACCATCTTGTTTGTTGCTCATCCACTCCATGCATGAAATTGGAATATGTTTTCACTTGCCATAAACCAATTGCCAATTTGCTTCCTTTATTTATTTCATAGTGTTAATGACTCCATTTCAAATTTTCATCTTTTTGTTTCATTGGTTGTTGCATCCAGTTGCCTACTAGCATCCAATGATCTTCTTCAACCTTAAGAGAAAATATGAAATCATCATCAATTATGTAATGGCAGTGTAAGCAAGTGCAAAAGTGAAAAACAAACCTAATTAACTAGAAATTGTGAGAAAATCAATTACTAACAAATATATTTGGGATAATAAAGTGATAGTCTTATGTGCTTCATTTTAGCACTTGTTGGGATCGGAACAAATTTACAGATAGAACCTGGAGGTTCGAGAGCTCGTTCCTAGAGGCGATTTCCGGGCGCTGATCCGGCGGTGTACAGTGAGCGATCAACACAGCCAACCCAGGATACAGAAAGCCTGCTATTCTTGAGCATAACCCAGGAAAGAATATGAGAAAGCCATCTGGATTACAAGAAGGTGAGGCCGCGTGGCTCCAAGATGAGTTGGTTGATCAACGATGAAGTTAACGCTCAAGGGCGATTTGAGCCACTTGAGTTCGAATTGGACCTTGAGTTAAAGTTGTTTTTCTCTAGATCTATGAACATTTGGTGTAGTTCTTAATTCGGCGATTCTAGGTGGCTATACCAAAATGGTACCGGAACCACAAGGGCGGTGGCGGAGCGTGGCACGATTATCAGTTTAGGCTTTAAGACAAAGATTTAGTCCTAGAAGTTCCTGAGACATGATAGTATGTTTAAATTGTAGTTAAATTCATTTTTAGTGAACGATTGGACTACTAGCAGATTTAAAAACCAAGTTAATAGAAGTAATAGGCAATTTCAGCATATTCAAATTTCAGTATGTTGTATACACTGGTGTTGTGAGATTCTTGTAGGTTCGCAGATTAAATAATGACGTACAGAATTACTAAGTTAGCATGTTTTGAAGTTAAGGTGAGCGTTGACGTCGTATAGAGTCTCAGACGTTGATTAACACCAATTATTGAGGTGGTGTTGGGAACTATTAGTCCATGGTGTGATCTCGGTATTTTAAAATACGAGTTGTGTGCCAAGGCGGATTTTTGGGTGTAGGTTGAACATCTGGCGTACCACAGACCCGATTCATGACCTCTGAACAATGTGTGTAATTAAGTCATAGTTTAAAGTGAAGCACGTAATTCACCAATTTTGAAGTTGATTCAACGAGTTTAATCAGCTCGAGACAAGAACTAACACAAAAGGGCGTTTCGTCATATATGCGGAAAATCTTGGATTTTGGAGTTTTGTGCTAAGTTAACTGTGCTTGCTTTAGGTGCTATTGAAGTAAGTTGGGTAGAGGTGAGATAAAGGTTGGATTAATCTGAAGGCAGCTGACGAGAGGTGAGTAAAAGGATAACCATGATCATTAAAATGCAGAATATGTGTATTATAATGTGACCTTGGATAATATTAATGGCTATAATTAACATATTGGTTGTGATTTTATAAAATGTTTAATTGATTAAAACACATGAAATTATTCATACACAAAGCGGTTACATGAAGTAAGTGAAACATATTTTGTTTTGGAATTAATTCTTTTTATTGGAGATTTGGTGTTTAATAATAACATATGTTGTGAATATTATGGTGGAAATTCGTTGGTAAATCACAAGTAATATATGATAAATATATAGTCTGATTGGTGTATTTGGCTATAAAACAATGTTTAATGTGAAATGACATTTTATATTATTTTGGTGTTGGTGTTTTGGTGTTGTTAGAGATAAGTGAGTTATTTGGAGTGCTTACTCGCATCACATGAGACAACACATTACAAAGAAAGCAAAATGACAATAATGAGATAAAGTATAAGGAGCAACCGAGGCAACGTGTAACAACCCAAACCTAATTATTATTTAATTAATAATTTAATAAATGAAAATCTTGACTTGCCTAGAATATTTTATTTGGTTTTAAGTTGAATTTTGGCAGAAATCTGAAAAATTTTACTTGCTCCAGATTCAGATCACTTGAACAAAGCAAGACAATAAACACAATATATGGGATTAATTCCAAGTTGTATTGAAGGAGTTACAAGTCTAGAATTGGTATAAAAGGCAAAAAAGAAAAAAAAAATTAAATTTGAAAAAAACAAGATTTCTCTCTCTCTCTCCTCACTCTTCCCTCTCTCCAGATTCTCTTCCCTCTCCCCTCTCATTTTCCAACCACCTGCAAACCACCATAACCAGTCACACCACCCACTCAGGACAGAGCCAAGAAAAGAGCAGCGGGTCACCTGGGCAACCCAGCCAGGCAAGCAACCGTTCACAGACGCAAAGCTGGGGAAAGGAAAAAATCGAGATTGCTGAATTTGAAGTCAGACAAATTCACTCATCAGAGCCACCAATTGGACAAATGAGTTTGCTGTTTTGGACTGATTTCAGTGCTAGCTGATGGTTGGGTAGGATTGAAGAGATTTTGAGGTTTGACGGGGTTGGAGTGAAATTTAGTTTCTGCCGGTTTGCAGACCGATTCAATCACTTAGGATGGATTAGCAGTAGTTTGCAAGAGAACAAAAGTGGTTTCAAATAGGGTGTATTACCTAGAGAGAATAGGAGTTTAAAGGGAGTTTGAAGATTTCAGAGCCAGTGGAATTTGCTATTTATTCACCCATGCGGCGAGGGGCCGGGCGCAGACACTGTTGGTCCCAAAATAAATCCTAATATCCTGCACGGGCGCGTCAGATTTGACGAATATAATAAACAAACGTTGAACACAGAATGAATTTTAATTCATGTCATTTTTGAGATTAAATGCGTTAAGGGCGGATAAATAATAGTTAAAACTGATATGATATATGTAATTTCATAATCGTATTTTGGAATTTACTGACGTAAATGGGTAAAAATCCAATACTCCGAAAAGGCCAACCCTGCAGGTTAATATTTGGGAAATCAACACCAGTTAGTAATAAAATAATGAGCAATCCGCAATTCAAATAAAAACCAAACTGGGACATGTGTAGGAATCATGGAACCCTAAATCTGGTGGATTAGAGAGTTATTTAGAGGTCATGGACCTCATGGGGTAGGTTAACTTTTGGACTTTATCGCTTTTAGTCAAGAGATACTAAAGCGTGTAACCTCAGAGGGAAAAGCTAATGTGGGCAAATGAATGACTTTAAAGTGATGCACGCACTTTTGGGGAGGTTAAGGGTTTTTAATTTAATATTATTCCTGAGCGAGTTATTAATAAAAATTGTGGTGGTTGGTGGCACAGGCACAAGGTGAGCGGCGAGAGGGACCTTCAAAAGGGTCCAGCTAGCTTAGGATCTCTCTAGTGGACTTTTTGTTTTATAAAATGATTTTATACAATTTATTCTTATTATTTGATCTTAAATAAGTTATTCATTGATCAAAGTGTTCAACGCTTGATTTATAGACTTTTATATGTTAAAGTATCTGTGTTTCAGCACGTAAATTATATGCTCCAGAGTAAATATCTTAAGGAATAGGGGAAAGAGAAAATCTAGGTAAATCGCAAGTAAAATGAGCGAGTTAATAAATAAGAATTCATTTATTTATTTGACTTTTTCTAAAATCATATTTTTTCAAACCACACAATAGGTACCCAAGATTACCTTCGATAATATGTTGCCTTTG
>CM031922.1:40396635-40513588 GCA_018703695.1 Prunus fruticosa | reverse complement strand
CGCAAACACTTCCAACTTTGTTTTTTCGCTGCAGAGTTTTGAAGCCCGTTGGTCCTCAAAGGATGACATTGTTTCATGTTCCTTGAAATCTATGATGATAGTGTATTCACTTTAATGTTTTTAAATTGCTATTAGCTTGCAGACGGCTGTCAATCATTATGTATATTGAACTCATAATGAATTTAATCACTTCATCTTCCATTTTGAATATAAATTAATCATTTCCAACAGAAAAATTGAATCGTCAATTTCGGTAGTCATGTTTGTAGACTTAGCTTCTAAATTTTTAAAATTAAAAATACAATGAGTAGTATGTTTTTTATCCCTTGTGATGTTCATTAGCCCAGCAAAGAAAATGAGAACAGTGATTAGCCATATAATGTAAATATAAGGAGCGTTTTATTTTTATTTATGAAAATCTTTCGTTCATGTTCGTTATGAAAGTTCAGCTGGTATATAACTCCTTACCTTATTAGAACCTAAAGAAATAAAAAATGAACAAGAATGGGGCACAATGAATCGACTTTGACTTAGGCGATGAGCACTTTGCATAAGTCTCAGAAACATATTAAGCAAGACCCACCTAACCACTTGATTTTTACTTTCAGCTATAATCTTTGGTTTCTTTGTATGTTTGATAAGAAAATAACATATGGTAAAAAGAGGAAATTCATTTGTCCCCATCAGAACAGTCAACCCTTCCACTCGCTTGTGTTTAATTGCACATTTCTTAACCTATTCCAATAACCAATTCTCACTGGAATTGGATAATAACCCATTTCTTCTATCTTCTACCTAAGTTGTTCATACGTAACATTGATTCTAACTTAGCAACTAATTTTGCCACCTACCATGCGCATTTTCTCTGTTAAGATTTTAGGTTTCGGATTTTGCTTATAACCCAACACGCCGAGAAAGGCGTACAAGGCTGTTCTGGCAATTTCTCTGTTGAAGGAGAAACAATCCAATTTCAGGTCAGGGTTCCAGGTTTAGTTATTATCGTCATTTTTTTATGGAAATTATTGTTCTGAATTATTGAAATTTGTTTTATGGTATGAATGTTCTTGACTTATATGTTTTCCTTATTTTCTGTTCCATGGATTTCTTGGTGCCTGTGGGATTACGGTTTAAGGTTTAGGAGCCATGTTGATATGGGTTTGCGGAAAACTGAATTATCATTTGAGATGGTTTTTGGTTGCTATGAGCAGTGTGTTCAAATAGGAGTAAAGAATTTAGTGTTTGCAGGTCTTCATCTCGTACACACGGTAAGCAAATCAGTATGACTTGGTTTTCTTAATAATCATTTTCTAGCTGTACTTGCTTCCATTGTAAATGGTGGAGCTCATAACGTTTCAATTTTTTGTGTCTTCCCTTTGTAGCATGGATTCTCATTTTTAGCGTTCTTTCTTATTTAAATTTCAATTATCATGTTCGTTTTTTGCTAAGTGGATGCAAATGGGTCATCTTAAATCTCTCATTTGCACCTTATATTTTTAATAAATAGATGACGTTTAAAATTATATAGGGCAATGGGCGCATGCTGCCGGAGTTTTGAGCTTGAAACATCTTTTTGTGCTCTCGTGTGAGATGTGAGAATTCTCTCATCTAGCAGCAACACAAGCTCCCTGGATGCAACATTCCTCTCGTTCTTGTGTAATTTTCGTGTTGTTTACCAGATGGTTCTTGCCAGAGTTCCGTTTTTCTTCCTGTGAAAGTGGTCAGTTGGGAAGCAAGCTACAATGGAAAAGTTATTTAGATTCATGTATCTTTGCGTTTAAATTTTCTGCAAGACCCCTTTTTATGTTTTTGCCTCCACCTCTTTGACCATCTATTGGAGTAATGATTTAGAAAATAATATGAACCTTATAAAAAAGAACAAAAATTTCTTTCGGGATTATGTGTTAGGCTAGGCTATGTTGTCTGATACATGCATGCATGTTGTTTTATATTTTCTTATGGTCATTAATGTTTTGAACTGAATAAATTGATCTGACAAGGGTTTCTATGGTCTGTGTGGTTAAGAGGGGATTCCCACCAGCAATGTAAGCTTCTTTTTTTATAATTCATTGAGATCAGCTACTAGGAGATTTTATTCATAAAGCAGGATTGGAGGAGGAGGTTATGGAGTTGTTTATACGGGTGAGATGAATGAAGCTTTTTATTTGTGTTGTAGGCTAATATGGAGCTAAATAAGTAGCAAATCTTGGACCGTTAAAGTCTTTTTCTTTAGGCCAGCATTAAAAGACTAAAAGTGAAAGCTTTCACAACCCTATCTATTGGTCCAAGATTGACTGACTTATTTAAGCACCGCTTTCCTGTTTCTTCCCTTACATTCTATATCATTTATGATTTCAGGGAGTTCTAGAGACGCTAACCCAAGTTGCGATGCAAGTGTCTTTCTGCAGAATCTAAAAAAGGAGCAAATGAATTTTTGTTATAGTTAACTTGAATCAGATGCGACATCCAAACCTTTTCGAGTTCATTGGTTGCTGCGTGGAGGACAATCATCGAATATTGCTATAGGAATATCTGGAGAACAACAGTCTTGGAAGTTCTTTTGCTTGGTAATTATTTATAATATTGAAGTTTTTTGTTGTCTAGATTTCCATTATCCAAAACTTTTGATTGAAATGGCATATGACCTTGCTTTTTTCTTCCCTTCATATTGTATCCTCTTGGAAGTTTTTATTTTTTTTAAATGTCTGATTAAGTTTTTCGATTTGTTGAAAGATGTAATATTTCTCTTAAGGTAATGTTTCACCTTCTAATCTGTCAAATTTTCGGTGTATGCTGGAATATGCAACAACTATTTTGACAGGTTTGAGAAGTAAATATGTTTTTCTAGATTGGCCAAAAGAGATTTGAGATCTGCCTTGGTTCAGCTTATGGGTCTTTCATTTCTTATGAGGAAGCTGAGCAACACATTGTCCATAGAGATAACAAGCGCTAGCAATATACTTCTTGATGCAAAATTTCCTGCCTAAAAATTGGAGAATTTGAGGCTGGCAAAACTTTATTGCCAGATAACGTCACTCATTCTTCGTACTAGAGTGGCGGGAACAGAGTTAGCTTTGATTCTTCTAAACATTATCATTAAAATACAGCCTACTATGTAGTTGTCTTGGAAATTTTTTTTTAAATGTGGTGTCTTGGGGGGTTATCTCAGCAAATCAAATCATCAATATTTAGTAATAACTTCACGTTCAATTTGGTATCGAGGTCTTATAAAGTAGTTGCTCTAAGCTGCCTGAAATTAAACTTTCAATAATTTTGTAGTGTAAGAGGAGAGGATATTCCAATAGCCATTAGCAAATGATATTTTATGGATGTTCTTTCTCCCATTTTCTCTATCTATTTGCCCCTCTATGCACTAACAATAATGTTCTGTGTCTGCAGGGGATATCTGGCCCCAGAATATGCACTTTTGGGACAGCTTACAAAGAAAGCGGATGTGTACAGTTTCGGGTGGTCTGCTTGAGATAATCAGTGAGCAGAAGTAGTAGCAAGGCAGCCTTCGGGGAGCAACTGCTGGTTCTGGTCGAATGGGTATGCTTTTTTAGTAAATTCATGGTGCTCAGCCAAAAAAATAAAAGGTTCTCGGGTGATGAGGGGTCTTTCTAGATCGACAAAATATGTTTGGTTCAGTTTACTTACTGAACCATAATTGTTGATGCAAGTTTTTCCAAAGTGTTATAATTTTGAGTCTCACAATTATTTATATGCTTCTGCAGACATGGAAACTAAAAGAAAAGAAAGGCTGCTGGAAAATTGTATTAGAATTGACTGCATATTCAGAGGCTGAGGTCATGCGGTTCATTAAGGTTGCCCTGTTCTGTACTAAGGAGCCGCGCTACAAAGACCAACAATGGAAGCAAGTGGTGGAAATG
The DNA here is from genome assembly GCA_018703695.1 of Prunus fruticosa. NCBI lineage: Eukaryota > Viridiplantae > Streptophyta > Magnoliopsida > Rosales > Rosaceae > Prunus > Prunus fruticosa. Next base: position 40,509,701 of record CM031922.1, on the reverse strand, counting down.
ATTTCCAAAGAGGTCCACCTAAATGAGAATGCCCTCTGAGCCCCCAAAGTGAAGGGGCAGGCATACCTGGGAAGTTTGCGGCGCCAGCTTGTGGGGACATGATCGTCTCATTTTGGAGAAACGCAAGCAATCATGGGCGAATTAGACAAAACTCCCACCCGCTCATTGATCTACGATCGACACTGAAACACAAATGCTACCCAGATGATCATTTCCAGGGGTTTCATAATTATTTGTTTCGAAGCTTGCAAAATTTGCAGCTTCTTGCACCGAACAAAGGTTGCAGTATGCAAAGTGGTTGTTGATGTATTAAGTGAAAATAAAATGCATACCAATTTGAAAGAAATGATCATGCCATACATTTCATTAAAACAAAAAATTATTAAGTTCTAAATTATGATTAACTCTAGTAGGATCATCTACAAAATAACAATCTCATCACAATTAACTCCTTCTAAGCAGCAGCTACAGCTTCATTAATCACAATTGCTTTAGCATCTTGTTTGGGTTGAGCTGTTGGTTCTGGTTTGGGCTTCATATGCTGAGGAGGATTGTGATTAAGCTTCACAAGAATCTGACGCATTCTCGAGAGGTCGGTAGGCTTCCCAGGCTTTGACCCTCAAACCACAAACCACGGAAGCCTTCTTCTCTTTGTCTTTGTCTCTCTTTCTTCCCCCTCTTCTCTATCGCTGCCACCTCGCGAGGTATAAGCTCCGCGATTGCTTTCCAGTAATTTTTCTCAGCTTCTGCTTTGAACTTTCTTGATTTTCCACAAACACCTTCTCGCTTTCTCTGTTCGACGCTTTCTTCTTCTCAACGCTGAGCTGACGCTTCCTGTTCAACTCCACCTTGTAAGCCTCTGCTTCTTCGATTATCCTCTGCAACTTCTCTTTCTCCTTCTTCTCCTTCTCCCTCCAACTCAAGCGCGTTTCGTCTGCACATTCAGAAACACTTTTTTGATCAGTTTCAGCTTTACATCATTACTATGAATCAAAATTCAGTAGAAACTAGTCTACTCGCTCACCTCCGCCACTCTTTTAGTGGGGAAGCCCTCTTCGTTCCGGCTCCAACTCAGCCGGAGACGGCAACGACGGTCCGCCTTTGGTGTACATCGACGGCACCGATTGAGTTCGGGCACCGGATGAGAGCTGAACGCAGCGTCTCTGGCTAGGATAAGCCGTTGGAGAATATGCTGGCGACGAGTCGTTGACGGAGTCGGCGTGGAAGTTCGAGAACCAGGTGGATCTCTTGGACGCGAGCGGAGGGGGATCGTAGCCCGTGTACCCGTCGTCGTCGAACGGGCGGGTCGAACCGGATCCGAAAGATGACATGTTTTTTTTCCCTCTCTCCGACCCTGGTCCTTCAGCGCACCACCCAGTGATCTCTCCAGGTCCTCGTTTCGTATCTTTAAAAGCGTGGGGAATAGCGTTACGCTGCTGCCAGGCGCAGTAGATGCGTGCACGTGCTCATTTTCCATTGGTTCACATAGGATACGATGCCATAGAAGAGTGACACGTGTGCTGGATTTGTTGCGTCTGAGCTCTGCTGATCTGAGCTTGGCGCCACATTTTGCTTTCCAGTCCACCAATCACCTAGAATGTTCGTCAAATGCGTGACTGCCTGTTTTTACGCAAGTAATGTTCCGGTGGTATCGGTCGCATTGGAGATCTATTCGTAACCACGCTGATTTTGATTGACAACGGTGCGCCGGATCTAAATAATGGAATTTTCATGTGGGATGTTATTTGGGTCTAGTAAGGCACAATTTAGTCCAAGGGGCCCATTTTACGACCCACTTATTTTTTTAAATATATTTTTGATAGGACTACCCAATGAAATCTTTATATCTTATAGTCCAAATTTATGGATTATTTTTGTTGACCAAAGCATAATCTTTGCTTATTATTGACCAAAACATTTAAACTAATATATTTATCTGTTTCAGGTCCATTAATTGGTTGGAACTTTGTTGATTTCTTTTGTGTTTGAAATATAAAATTAAGTTTTTTTAAATATAAATTATATACTGAATTTCAAATCCAAAGCGCTTTTAATTCTATTAAGCTCTTCTCCTATTTCCGTTAATTCGTTGCTTGATTCGTGATGAAATTTAATTATCTGTCCCGTAAAATTTAATTAAAATTTGTGCGTCTTGAGCTGAAAGATTCACAAAAGTTCAATATCCTACCCATGATCCAACGGTCAATAGGCGGCGAACCAGAATCAAAGGCCTTCCTTATATGACACGAGTACAACATTGTTTTAGCTTCTACCCGCCAAGGGCAAGACACGCAATCGCTGAGCAACGGCAATAGGTTCCGTACCAAATGGATATTTTCGTAATTTCGGACAAATAACTGACCCCTTGCGCATATAAATACATATGGAGTCTTATTGTTGAAACCGTAGGCAGAGAGAGGGAGAGGAGAGAGAGAGAGAGAGAGAAGAGAGAGCGAAGAGGTCTGAGAGTGAGAAGAGGAGGAGCAGAAAATAGATAGCAAAACTGGAGAAATACTCCACAAATTTTCACAAAAAACCACCTGATTTCGTCAACATTTACGAATTGGCCCCAATCTTTTCCCGCTTTCGCTCTCAAATTGATCTAAATGAGCCGTTTAGGGTTTAAGTCCGTGGTCTTCCACGGCGACCTGTTTGGGAGAACTGGATGCTATTCCGGTCAAGGACCAGAAGTTCCAGTTCCCAAACAATGAGATTCGAATCCACCGCATATCGCAACAAAGTGAACGATGCCCTCCTCTCTCAATTCTCCAAACGATTTCGTCATTTTCGGTTCGATGCAAGCTCGAATCGACCTCCCCTGTTGAACAGACCCATTTGATCAATCTTCACGCCTGCTGCTTCTACGAGTTGAAGGTCCCACTCAATTGCTCCGCTTTCCCATTTTTCGCCTTTTGTTTATTTAAATTTTTATAGATTGAGTTTTCCCTTTGGTTCCCGAGAAAATGTACCGGCAGCATAGAAAAACAATCCGAAGTTTCGTGATATTCATTGATTTTCTAAACGCTTAGTTAACTGGGATAGTAAAGCTAGCTCAGTTAATATCTTAATTGAGGAAGAATATGATCTAGATTTTCTTTTTTATTTTCTCGCTAATCAAGAGGAGCGTAATAAATGCGGTGATTTGATTTTTTTATGCAGACTGCGGTTGTAGTGGTTGGTGGTGAAGAGATTCACTTGGTGGCAATGCCGAGTAAGCAGAAGAAGTTTCCATGCTTTTGGTGCTATGCGGTTCCTGTAGGTCTGTACAGTGCTTCACTACGAATGCTGAATCTAAGGTGTCTCTCAATTGTGTTTGATCTCGACGAGACGCTGATTGTTGCCAACACCATGAAGTCTTTTGATGATAGAATTGAGGCTTTACGAAGCTGGATTGCACGGGAGAGTGAAATGGTGAGAATAGCCGGAATGTCTGCTGAAATGAAGCGGTACATGGACGATCGGTGGCTGTTGAAGCAGTACATAGATAACGACTGTGTGGTGGATAATGGAAAGGTGTACAAGGTTCAACAGGAAGATGTTCCTCCGCTGTCTGATAACCACGAGAAAATTGTTCGGCCTATCATTAGATTGCCAGAGAAGAACATTGTGCTCACTCGCATCAATCCTGAGGTTTGGAAGATCCTCTATTCATGCTTGTTAGTTTATTTATATTTTGGTTGGTTTCCTTTGTGGATTGGTAAGTGGAGAAGTTTAGAATGACAGAAAGCAATTCATTATACAAAATGCTCACTACTGAAGACAAAAATGTTGCAATGGGGTTAAGGTGGATTCAATAGCTTGATTACATTTTCTGTAGCAATTCGTCCATTAGCTTTCATAACTAGTACTTATGAAGACCAACCCAATCAAAAAGATATGAAAAGAACGTAGTTTGTCTTTAAGCAGAGACAGTTTAGGTTGTTGCATAATGTTTTGTTTGCACAACTAAGTATTATGTTTTTGCATTTGGGTGGGCCTGCTTAGGTTTTCTGAACATTTGCAGTGTATTTAACAACATTTGTTTGGCAAATTGTCAATCATTTGAGGCATGCATTAATTTTTACTGAGTTTTCTTTTTTACGCCGCCTTTGCAAAATTCATTGTCATTTGGATTAGTCAGGAACTTGTACAGTATTGGACTAATTATCTTCTTACAACAATATAGAATGACAGATAAGTAGCCGCATTTTAAGAGATATATTTGATTCTATTGATTCCAGTGAGCAAAAGGCTACGATATAATATCACTTTTTAATGCAGATTCGTGATACCAGCGTGCTTGTGAGGTTACGACCTGCATGGGAAGATTTGAGAAGTTATTTAACTGCAAAAGGACGCAAGCGGTTTGAAGTTTATGTCTGTACCATGGCTGAAAGGGATTATGCCTTAGAAATGTGGAGGCTTCTTGATCCAGAGTCACACCTAATAGGTTCAAAGCAACTTCTGGACCGTGTTGTTTGTGTCAAAACAGGTAAGCATCCAAACATGATGGTAACTAACAGTAAGAAATTGAAGTTTCCGGTGATGGTATAACCAGTAGAAGCTGTTGCATAGCTTAAATAGTTGCTTTAGCACATCGGTTCTAACCCTCATGGTTCTGGACTTATCAGGCTCCAGGAAATCTTTACTCAATGTCTTTCAACATGGAGTGTGCCATCCAAAGATGGCAATGGTAATTGATGACCGTTCAAAGGTTTGGGAAGATAAGGATCAACCTCAAGTTCATGTAGTTCCAGCATTCACTCCTTATTATGCTCCTCAAGCAGAGGTACTAAATCTGTCTTCCTAAGGTTTGTCTTAACAAAAGCTTGTTTTTGTTTTCATAAGACTCTTAGTTTGACAAGTTCCTTTTCTTTTCCTTACCTTTTATTTTACAGACAGCAAGTCCCGTTCCCGTCCTCTGTGTTGCAAGAAATGTTGCATGCAATGTCAGAGGTTGTTTTTTCAAGTAAGATAGGTTAATGCTATGTGGTTAATTTAATAATAATTTCTGTGGGCATTGTCTTTGTAATTGAATTTCTCCTTTGCAATGCCATTGTTTCCAGAGAGTTTGATGAGATTTTACTGCGAGAATTTCTGAAGTTTTTTATGAAGATGAGGTGGTAAATTTACCTCCTGCTCCTGATGTGAGCAATTACTTGATGTCTGAGGTATGTGAATTAAAAATATCCGATTTTTATATCAATTGAATGAAACTTTGTATCCATGTCTATTCTTTTATGGCATCGTCCCGATGTTTTGAATTACAGGATGCTGGTTTGGCAACCAATGGAAATCTTAATGCTCCTGTTAGTGAAGGAATGAATGGCGGTGAAGTTGCAAGGAGAATAAACCAATCTGTAAGCTTTTCCTCTGTATGGCTTCTGTTATCTTTCATCTGATGTCAGAAAATTAGCGCAGGGGAAACATATTTTGTCTTTAAATTAGAGAATTGGCATGTTGTGTGCATGTGTCATGATGATAATTGATCGTTCACATTTTGAACAATTATATTTCAGGATGACAAGTTTGGTACAGACTCAGTGGCTCATTCTCTGAAAAATCAGGCTGAGGTAAGATCTGACAACTCTCAGGCACCTGTTGCAATTCTTCCCAATGTCGTTGGTGCAGCATCTTCGAGGCCGGTCATGCCTTCTCAGAGTATGAGCTTCATCTCAAGATATTGGTTTTGAAAATATTTTGTGGTGTTATACTGCCTAGCTTTTATACTAAGTTATCTCCAATTATGCCTCAGAACCTGGTTTGCTTGGACCTCCTGTTAGACGAGACAGCTTTTCTGATCGTGACTATGAAATGAAGAGAGGACTCCTTGGTACAAATCCTGGTCTAGATATGAGAAATCAAACCTCTGCTGAACTCCCGCATCTATCTAGGGTACCTGCACAAATGCCAGCAACCTCAATACATGCACAAGGGGGGTGGTTGGTGGATGATGACAACAATAGAGGACCTCCGAGTAATCGACCTTCTGGGTTTGTTCAACCGCCTGACATCATAAAATCTGAAAAGCTAGTTCACCAGAATCCTTTTAGTCCTGCTACACCAGGTTCTACTCCCCACCAGAATCCTTTTAGTCCTGCTACACCAGGTTCTACTCCCAGTGGTTTGCTCTCATTCAAATCTGATGTGAAAAGGGAAGAGGTATGTTCTGAATTCTTTGAAATTCATTTTGGAATCACTCGCTGGTTTTGACCATCTTAATTAAGGTGTTATAAGCACTCTGAAAATGTCTTGGTGGTCAAAATCTCTCTATTTGCAGGTATGCTCTGGGCAAGATTTACAAAAACAAAATCTTCCTCCTCCAAGTCAGCTATCAGGTAAGTTAATTTATCACATGGTACAAGAGCTTGTACGCACAAGAATCGGGGATCTTCTTTTGATGACTCTACCTTTGGTTTTTTTTTGTGCAGAGGCTGGTGCATCCCAGAATCAGGCATCTTCTTTTAATAGAGAATCTCAATTAGAATCTGCAAAAGTGAACCTCCTGCCATCCCCTTTATCTATTGGAGTGCTGCAGGAAATTGGACGAAGATGCAGCTCAAAGGTAGAATTAGCTTGAGTTTTATACTTCTCCCTCCCCCCTGCCCTTCTCTCTCTCTCTCTCTCTCTCTCTCTCTCTCTCTCTAATTTTTCCTAATGTAGTTTATGATGTTGTGGCCTGTTGCCCAGGTTGAGTTCAGGTCTGTTGTAAGCACCAGTAATGATTTGCAGTTCTCTGTTGAGGTCAGTGAACTTCCCTTCTCTGTTGTACGCCATGTATATTCATTTGTATTTTGACAATTTTTACTACTTCTTAACTTCACAGCTGTTGTACTGTCTTTTAAAGGATGTATGCTCAGATTTTACGAAGATTTTGGTAAAATGATTAAATTGTCACCAACAGATGCTTTGAACTTAAAATTGTCTTAAAGGGTGGTGCGTCTGATTCAATTATCTCTTTCTTTAGCAGAACAAATCAATAATAGGCTGGCAGCCAAAAAAAAGTCTTTTTCTTGGTTTGGTGGTATGAATAGAGCACACATGGAAATGATTTGAAACTCCATATCTTAATTTTTTTTGTTTATGCATTTTGCATTTGTCTTCTCTATTTCGAGGAACTATCTTGTATCAATACTGGACTCTAACATGCTCATTGTTAACCTTTGTTTCTGAAGGTTCTCTTCACTGGAGAGAAGATTGGTTTTGGAATGGGTAGGACGAGGAAGGACGCTCAACAACAGGCTGCTGAGAATGCTCTTCACAGCCTGGCTGGTAACATTATTCTTTAACCAAAATTATATTTTTCCCTGCAATTTTCTGAGATGCTTTCGTTTGTGTTTGTTAGTGGTTTGAAATATGATAGCCAACATATATAAAGAAAAATGATGTGCTGAATGGAATTGCAGATAAATATGTAGCGTATCTCGCACCTCGTTCTGGAGCTGTGGACAGAGATATTGATAAAGTCTCAATCGGGAATGAAAATGGATTTGTATTGGACATCGTCGGTCCTGAATTGACTGAGCTGCTAAGAGAAGATGGAATGCCTAAAGAAAGCACTGCTGAGGTGGGGATTATTGATCATGCTTTCAGTAGTTGATTTGATTTTCTATGTTCAAAAACATAGGTGATGCTTGGATAAAGGGTATGTGGGCAAGACATTTCCAGATGAGGGGGCAGTGGTTTTTTACAAGGAAAACCACTCCTATTTTTGAATTTTGCATCTCACGAAGATGTGATGGCTAAAACACTGAAAGCGGAATGAGCTGGCTTCATGTGTGCTACTGCTGCCTTAGAGGCTCCATTAATTCCTGTTTTGAAAGGTACGGGCTTGGTTGTCAGTCCCTCATTTCTACCCATTATCCAAGTATTCCTATGTACTTGATTTAGCTATGTTCTTTTCTTAACCTGTAAGAATAATAATTATTCAGTACCTTCCAATTGGATAAGCAGACTAAGTAGGGTTTATCTTTTCCTTCCTACCTATTTTTTTCCCACTGTATTGCTTCTAGTTGACTTTTAAACTTCTCACAGATTCCCCTTTCATCCCAATATATATTCTGGATCTAATTTGAGCAATGCGGTGAAACTCTCTCTTTTTTCTTCATGTGAGAGTGAAGCTTCTGAACCATGAATCACTCCTTTCTTTTTCTGGAATAGTATAGCTCCATCTAATATGTGAACATAATAACCTTTGTGTTGAATATCCTGATTAAAACCCATGTGTTCAATACCAAATATACAGGCTACTGAAGTTGAACCTGGAAGTACTTCTATTACAGTGAGTGAGCAAGTTCAAAAGCGTGCAAGTTCGCCAAGGTAATATGGTACTTTCTTTTTACCCTGTTTGAATCTAGCCTTATCCAAAAAACCATGTGGAATTTTGAAGGGTTCTTGGGCAAGTCATGTTTTATGTTAAACTTCGGCTTCTTTCGTCTTTTTTGTTTGTTTTTAGATGTCTTCTTAAGTATCTGTATGATTGGCGAATAGTACAAAATCGTGATTTTAATTCTTATGGCACCTTTCTTGAATAATAAAAGGCTTTATGAGTTCACTTTGTGGCCAGGGCCAAGCCAAACCCCGAGCGGGATTAATCCCACCCTTCGGGTGTGGGAACACCGCGTGGTATTTACCAAAATAAAAACAAGGCTTTATGAGTTCAATGTTTCTAAATCGTGAATATGTCGGTTTTCCACGTTCTTATTTTATTTGCCATCTATCTGCAGATTGCTACAGTCTCTTCCAAATAAACGATTAAAGGAAGAAATATTTCATGGCTCACAAAGTTTATCATCTTCACGGCCGCAGAAGAATGTACCTTCAGACAAACCTTGACACTAAAGTTGTATTAATGAAGGCTTCCACTAGTGCATTCTTCCCCCCACCTTTGAGAAATGAAAAGATGGTCTCGGCGAGGTCCAGTGGCTCCATCTCTCCCCAGCATCCAGATTTTGTAACTAGTCAGTAGTTTTGGGAAACCAAAGGAACGAAAAAGGAAAAGGAGATGGGTCGGCTTTTACGGCAATGGATATTTCCAAGGTGAATATGTGTAATTTTGTTGGTGGAAAGGTGGGCTATTTTTTTGTCATCTTGACCCATTTTTTCTCGCTTACATAATGGAAAACTGAGGTTGGAGATGTTTATATCTCTGATTCATCAGGTCATCTTGGCTTTCACATGAATATAGTTATATGCTTTTTAACCCTTTGAAACTTTAGCGTAAATTAGAATGAATACAAGGGTTTCTGCATGGAAAGTAAAATTTGAGACCGTCTTGTTCCGGAAACAAAGTTAGTTCAGATTCAAATATCATAATCTGTCCATCCTTGCTTCAAATAACACACCCAGGATATTGTGAAGTTGAAAACACAAAGAGGATTTCCGGGTTTGGTCAGAAAGCCTGATGTAATAATATTGGAGGAAGTTGCATAATTTATTTCCATCACGCAATTATTTGATTGTAAATCAAAGTAGGTGGACGAAGATAAAGAATTAATATGATACCTTATGAACAAAGCAAAGAAAAATAATTATTTTTTCTCTAAAAGCAAGTGAGGAAGGTAGCTAGCATTTCTCTTAAATAAATTTGTTGTGCCAAAGTAAATAAATTGTGTTTTTCAAAAATGAATATTTTTCCTAATTTCTTCATATGGTATCAGATACAGGTAGACTGGAACGCAAGGAAGAAAATAAAATATGGAGTAGGGAAGTAGTGAAATTTACTTCATTCGACCCAAAAGACAAACTATAAAGATCTGGCCTCAGAATCTCAGATTAAAAAAAAGGCATATACAAATCTAGCTGTAATGGTTGAAATTATAAATCCCAACAGTCGAGTGCTTATATTTTAACAAGATACCGACCTCGAAATGAGGCAAAAAAAGCACCCAAATGCCGTACGTTGTGGGCAATGTCTGATAACGAACACCAATCTCTCAGTACTTGGCTTGGAATTTGGAATTGAGCATTTTCATTCTTCCCGGTGGTTCGTTCTGCAACTCCCACCTCATAATTATGTCTTACCCTAATTTCATGACAACGTTAGAAAGAAGCAGTCCAATCCTTATTCAATTAGCATCATGAAGAAACTTTACAAAACTTTGTTGTATTAGGTACAAATTCTCCTGCCACATATCATGACAGAATTGGTATGTCCTGGTATGCATATGACAGACCAAAAGAATACAAAACCTGAGAGCACTCTTACATCCTAAGAAAGCAGCAATACTACTAGTTTGAAAACAACCAAGTTCATATGTACTACCATATACAATACTTGCTACCCTCTCCCCTGTCCTCTTTGTACCAGAAAACTTCATCAACAAAGCAGGAGAGTCACAGCCTTAAATGGATTCAAGAAATTCCTTCCCAGGTTTTCTACAAGGTCGATGGTACTAAAGCAATCGGAAATTATTCAGAAATTTCTGCAGCATTTTACGACCCCATTGTACGTCATTGTCCAAGACATTATTGTTGATTGGCTCTGAGTCAGACTGGTCTGCCCATTTAGCAGGGTGATGCATTTGGTTGAGTTGATCGTCATCAGACTTCTCTTTATCGTTGATCATGGCATTTGTTTCTTCTTGAGGTGGGTCATTGTGCAAGACACTACCGTTGGCTGACTCTGAGTTGGAATGTTCTGCATTTTTAGCAGGGCTTTGCTCAAGTTCAGTGTCGAAACTCTGTACATTATCCTTGATGATAGCACTTGTTTCTGCTGGAGGTGGGTCACTGTATGGCTCTTGCTTCAAGTCTAGCTGAATCTATTGGTTTGAGTACATGAAAAGGAACAGAAAAGAGGACATCAACAATAGCATTAACAAGAAGGACGAACAGCTATATCAAAATCTGCTGTTGAGAACAATACATAACCTTAGGCATAACACTAATCACAAACGATATGCAATAGTATTGGTGAATGATTATATACGACAACATCCGCATGTTTTTAGCAATAGGGTTCCTGTATATTGAATATTTGACTATGGAAATGCTCAAGGATTACCAGCAGCAAACAAATAAATGAAATGCTTGATAGAGCAATCAGTGTCACATTTTGACAGCGGATAGTTCAGTTTTAATCACACAGCACAAATTTGATTTGTACTAGGAGAAAACTTGCTTGTGGTTTCTATTTCTTAAACTGCTGTAGCATACAAATTTATTACAACAATATAGTGTGAAAATGTTCAACTTGTTGACAGCTGATTGTAAGGAACAAAACGTTTCTAATCTTTTAGTTGGATTGATGAAATCAAATAGATACCTTGCCATACATCATCTTCTTGAACTTTTCTCCATACAAACATAGATTCCAAAAACATACAAGATGGAACCAAAAACTATTTGAAAGTAAAGAATCTCCTATAGTCCTGGACAACTCGAGGTTTACGGAAATGGAATGGAGTGTTATTTCAGGCTGAGGTAAAAGTAGTAGAAGACAAAGAGAAAGAAAAAGAACTTCACTCTCATCAAGCAGTTACCTCTGGCATCTTAAGATCCTTAGCTTCGAAGGCTCCAACTGAGCCATCATCAAAAGACATCTGTTTCTCAACTTTCTCTTTCTTTGCTTCTTCAGTTGGAATAGCTGGTGAAGGAGTCAAGCCAGGTACCAGAACATGACCTTCTTCAGAGTTGATTAGGCTTCCCTCAATGGGAGTGCTTGAAAGGTTCCTTACTGTTGCAGCTCTGCCATTATTGCCAAAAATGTTGTCTGCCACCAACAACTCCTTATTGGAGATGGCTGCATAGTCCTCACTTGGAAAAATAACTCTCTCTTCGTCAACCACTTTAGTTCTTGCAGCAATTTGTTCCTCGCATGGTTCCATATATGACTTTGGCCATTTTGGGGTTATATTCTCTGCAACAGTAGTTTTGGGTTCCTCTTGTGAAGGAGAAACTTTATCAGCAACAATTTGTTCCTTCCATGGTTCCGCCAATGGTTTCTCTGCTGGATCAGTGCTACTATCAGCAATGGTTGGTTCCCTGGTGATATTCAAAGCCAGTTCCTCTGGAAGAGTCAGGTTCTCAGCTACAATTGACATATCTGAGTTAACATTAGAACCAACACTTTGATTAGCTTGATTTTCCTCTATTATTTTCTGAAGTTCAGCATCTGCCCAATCTTCACAAACAGTGATTGTGTTCTTCGTTTCCCAGGTCTGGAAAATTCGATCTGGGCCAGGCTGCCACAAGATATTCCCTGTGATTTCTTTTAGTATGAACTTGAACTGGACCGATTTCCCAACTGGTATATCCTGATTAAACACAAACGTATCAAAATCCAAACCCGGTCTTCACTTAACAAAAAAAAAAAATTCACTTCTTGGTAGATTTTTACTCACCAGCTCAACAGTCCACACATTCCCATCTGACCAGTTCATCGGTATTGCACTTGAAGGGTCCCACAAACCGAACATAGGATCATCCCCTACTATGAGGAACTGCTGCCCAAACGAGCACTCTTTCTGCAACTGGAATTTGACATGAATAGTTTTTGTATGATCTGCACAACATGGAATACTTTCAGTGAGACCAAAATGCAGATTTTTAGTATTAAAAATAAAGAAAAAGACAAAGGACTTACGTGTTTCTTGGATTTGATCATCTGTCACCTCCAATTCAGTCTGCATAGAGAATGCTCAAAAATCAGATTGACTATTTCAGTACAAGTAAGTACTCAGATTAATACACTGTCTTCTTGTATGGATAATGATTAAAATCCGAATGAAAGAAAAAAAGAAAATTTTGTAAATCATCTTTTTCCTGTATCTTCCCATTACATTGCATGATTCTATATCTCTATGAAACAATGCTTCCAGAACAAGATGAACACGCGTGTAAAGGTTCTCTGATACGTTTCTTGATCTTGAAAACATACATAAATAAACGAAAAGAAGAAACAAACAAAAACTAGAGGTGAAAAGTTCAAACTCAGTGTCGTGCAAAAGTAACAAGATTAACATCTCATATGATTGCCTAAGCTTCAATCCTTCACAAAAGCGCCCATTAAAAATATATTCAAGAATCAAACAGAACAAAAAGAAGAAGAAAAGTTAAGAATCTAGCAGTACCCTCTTCAGCCCCAACCCAAAGCAAGATTCCAAAACTTTCTCCGCAACAGAAAAAGAAAGGGGTGATCATAAAAGCCGAGAAAAAATATACCATATTCCAGAAACAGAAACAGAGAAAAGAAAAAGCAAAACTTTTTCAAAAATCAAGAAATGAAATCATGAAGGTGCAGACAGATGAGGAAGGAGACCTGGGTTTTTGATGAGAGACAAATGACTGGCTTGACAGGCTTTCTCTGTTGCAGAAAACACACCAAATTCAAGAACCGAAAATCCACACTTCTCTTAGGCCTAAGAAAACAAGCTTCAAGCTTCTGAACAAAGGCATTCTTCTCTCTGTCCCAGTACTTGTCCACGACCACCCTCGAACTCGGGCTCACCAGCGTCTTCATAACTCGGTCACTGAAACAACTCGAATTGTAATCAAAGTTGGTTGCTTTCGATTTCCAGAGAGAGAGAGAGAGGAGGTAAAGAGAGAAGTTTTTGTTTGCTTGTATGGGTCTCTATCACTTTTTCACTTGGCTAATTTTGTTGAGTGAAGGGTCGACGTTTAGTGTTGTTGTATAAATAGTGGTGGGGCCCCTTATGAGGATAAAGATTCGGATCCGATTCCACGTGGCTTTGGGACACGTCATCACTATTTTGGGGTTGGGTTGAATCTGGCCTTTACCCTTGAGAATCTCAACCAACCATTTTACAGGTTTTACAGTTCATCAAAGGGACATGATTCAATTCAGACAAAAAAAAAAAAAAGGGACATGATTCAAAGCAAAGCATGGCGAGAAAGATAATGTGAAGATGTGGTCTTCAACATCATACACTCCGTAATCACTGCTTGTTTCAATCTGACAATCTCAGCCCTTAATCCGTTTTAGTGTCAATAATAACCACTAAAAGTGGCAAATGTTGCGTTTTGTGCTTTAATTGCTTAAAACTAGTAGTAATCTACGCGATGTATGTAGCTTGCTTAAAACTAGTAATAATTTGCGTGATGTACGTAGTATTAAGGCGTAAATATTGTTTTTCAACTATATCATTCTTATTCATAGATTTATTTCAAAGGTTTATTAGCCTCTCTACACGTGCCTGTAAAAAAAATTTTAAATAAAATTTTTAAATTAAAAAAGATAATGGGTAATTCTGTTGACAATATTTAAACAACTCTGATTCTTCAATGTCTAAATTTTTTTTCATTGGGTGAATAGTCTCTTTAAGAATATACTATTAGAAGGAAAAACAAGTTCTGGGGTTATATTGGTTTTCTTTTCTCTTTCTCAAATATTAATAAAGATACAAAATGAGATTTAAAACGGGAATTTGTAAACAAAAAGAAAACTTACACATTAATTTATAATTACATATCTTTCAGATAATGGAGAAAACTTCCGTAGCTCATCCCTGTATCCCCTCATGGCCCATGGGTAAAAAAGTCTTTACATGATCAAATCTACAATCTGAAATTTATTTTGATGGTTGGAGTAGATGTTGGACGGTGATGGTGTCACGTGGCCCTTCTGTTCTGCTGGTCATTTATTGCTCATTTAGTATATTCACACTTTACATTGATTAAAAAATAATAATAATAAATAAAAAATGTAACTGGGCCTTGGTTTCCGCCTGGGTTACCGTGTTATCATCGACCCAAGAAAATGAAAATAGTAGTTTAGTGGATCTGGTTCTTGGGTTGGGTAAATATTTAAATTTGGGTCGGCTTTTAGACATTCCACTCTGCGCGTCAAGTTGAAATAACTTTCTTAACCCAGTCAATGGAGAAAGTTTTTCTTTGGGATGGCTACAAGCGAAAGCTTCATGTGCAGTGGGTTTCATTTCATGCATCTTAGCATCAAGATTCAAAAGGGTCCACTTCTCTTTCTTGGCCCACTAGTTTATACTCAATGCAATTGACCAAAGCAGCCCTCTGGCCCTAGTATACAAAGCCCATATAGCCCAATAGCAGACTTCATGAGAAAAACATATAGGCCTAAATCAACTTCGAACTTGTCTAGATTCTGCATGCGTTGTAAGTGGCCGGTTGACCAGCACTATTTAGCCGATCGATTGACCACTTACAATGCACACTGAATCCACATGATAAGATGAGCATGAAAGGATTTCTAAATCAACACATGCCCCCAACAACTCCAAAATTCTGAGTACTTTCATCTTATATCCAAACAAACAAGGTTGAGGTTTTAAATTACTAGAACACAGTCAGGGAGCAGTGGAGCTTAATAGTTTAATCGACTTGCATTGGCTTCTACCTCAGCCAAGTCATAAAGACCTGCTTGATTTGTACTCGTACTCATACACCGCCAAGAATTGGAAGACTAGCATTCTCCTTTCTCAACCTTAGTCCACTGCAACTAAAACTAATCAATAGCCACGGGCACCCTTCTATCTATTAAGCTTCAAACACAGCACACCATACTGCAGATTCTGGTCAATTAGTCTTTGATTTCACACTTGGAAGACAAAATATATTTGGTCCATTAGGCCATAGAGGCATCTTTCCCCCTACATTTATTATAAAATGTTGCACACTATATAGTATATACAATATGAATTTTGCTAAGATAAATCGTGCATGCGTGGATTGATTCTAGTCATTGATGCTTTATGAGTACCATAAACGTCAGCGTGCACGACTCACCTTAACAGGGCTCCTACAAGATTAATAATTTTGTTTTTGGTCCGAAGAAGAATGATGATTGATGGCTACGCAAGTAAACTGGTGGGCTAATTGGATAGAGTTTTGACTTCACCAAACTCTGCTGCATACAAGACACTCAAAGTCTAATCTCCCTTCTCCACTGATCAAAAAGAAAGAGGAATGCCCCAATTTGCTACTAAAATACGGACCAACTTGCATTGCCAAGCCAAAAGGCAAAGAGTCTTTATTTAAGAATCCCTCCAAAAAGCAGACATGCCCATACCTCTTAAACCTACATAGCCTCTTTCCCCCATCCCAATTATCTTCTCAGAAGAGCCAGAACCAGCAATGGCATACCTCCCAATTTTCTTCCATCTGTTTGTCCTACAATTGTTCATGATCACCTTGCTGCATTCACCATTTCCTACTTTTGCAGCTGCATTCACCTTTTCCAATGGAACTGAGACTGATAGGCTTGCCTTGCTCGCCATCAAAGCTCAAGTAATCAAGGACCCCCATGGCATTTTGAGCTCATGGAACGATTCACTCCATTGCTGCAACTGGACAGGTGTCACTTGTGGTCACCTTCATCAACGAGTGACCTCACTGAACTTGAGCTCCTATCAGTTGGTAGGCTCACTCTCTCCTCACATAGGAAACCTCACCTTCCTTTCAGGCCTTAACCTTGAACTCAACCACTTCCACAATGTGATCCCACAAGAAATTGGCCATCTTTTCAGGCTCAAATACCTCAACTTGTCCAACAATTCGTTTTCCGGCGAAATCCCATCTAATCTCTCTGCTTGTTCTAGCCTCATCTGGCTTCGTTTGGGCTTCAACAAGTTGATTGGAAAAATCCCATTTCAGCTGGGGTCATTGCAGAAGCTTGAGAGAGTTCAACTTCACTATAACAACCTCAGTGGACTACTTCCAAGCTCTCTAGGAAACCTTTCCTCTGTAAAATCTCTGTCTCTGGCAGTTAACAGTTTGGAAGGAAAAATACCAGACTCATTGGGCCGCTTGAAGAATTTAGAATTTCTTGGACTTGGCCTTAATCAACTTTCTGGTATGGTTCCTCCCTCAGTTTACAATCTTTCATCTCTTGCAAAGTTTAGTTTGCCATACAATCAACTAGAGGGGAGTTTGCCATCAGACTTGGGCTTCACTCTTCCTAATTTGCTAGTGTTGAATTTAGGCCACAATCTATTCACTGGACCCCTACCAACATCATTGTCCAATGCCTCGAACCTTCTTGAATTTGATACCAATGGAAGCAATTTCACTGGAAAAATTACAGTTGATTTTGGAGGCTTAACTAGTCTGTGGTGGCTGGTTATTGCTTCCAATTCCCTAGGCACAGGAGAAGCTGATGACTTGAGTTTCTTTAACTCTTTAAGTAGATGCAGGAACCTGAAAATTCTTGATCTAAGTGATAACCAATTTGGAGGTGTCTTGCCTAATTCCATATCCAACTTCTCAAACCAACTTGTGTCATTGAGACTGGGAAGAAATCAATTATCTGGAAGCATCCCTAGTGGTATCGAGAATAACTTTGTTAACCTGACTGAATTAACAATGGAGAAAAATAACTTCAGTGGTAGTATTCCTGCTATTATTGGTAACCTTTGGATGCTAAGGAGATTAGATTTATCTGAAAATGAGTTTTCTGGCCAGATTCCATCATCACTAGCCAACATAACTCAACTATATGCTCTTTATCTTCAAAAGAACTGCTTAACGGGGACTATTCCTTTGAGTTTTGCAAATCTTTCATACTTGCAAGAGCTAGACCTTTCTCAGAATCATCTCAATGGAACCATACCCAAACAACTTATGAGTCAGTCTTCCCTAACCATTTCCCTTAACCTTGCTCATAATCAATTGACTGGTTCCCTGCCCACAGAAGTTGGAGCCTTGAAAAATCTAGGAAACTTGGATCTTTCTGAGAATAAGTTGTCAGGAGAACTTCCTAGTAGCCTTGGTAGCTGTGTGTCCTTAGAACACCTTCACTTGGAGGGTAACTTCTTTGAAGGAACCATTCCTCCATCTTTTAGTTCCTTGAGAGGACTTCAAGACTTGGATCTTTCACACAACTACTTATCTGGCCAAATTCCAGTTTTTTTTCAGCACTTTTCCCTTGTGAACTTAAATCTTTCTTTCAACCACTTTGAGGGTGGGGTGCCAACTGGAGGGGTTTTCAAAAATACATCTGCAATTTCAGTGGCAGGAAATCAAAAGCTTTGTGGAGGCATACCTGAATTAGAATTCCCAGCTTGCATTGCCAGTAAGCCAAAGAAAAGAAAGATATCTCAAGGACTCAAATTAATGATCTTATTGCTTTCTGGACTTCTGGGACTAGTTTTGGTCATGTCTCTTCTAGTTATCCGGCGGTTAAGGAAGATGAAGGCAAAACCTTCTACAGATGCTACACCAACTAAGGAATTTCATTTGAAGGTATCTTATGAAACTCTCCTTCAAGCTACTGGTGGATTTTCCTCTGCCAACTTAATTGGTACTGGTAGCTTTGGTTCTGTCTACAAAGGAATTCTTGGTCCAAATGACACTGCTGTTGCAGTAAAGGTACTCTACCTACATCAACAAGGAGCCCTAAAAAGCTTCGTAGCTGAATGTGAAGCCATGAGAAACATCCGGCACCGGAATCTTGTTAAAATCTTGACTGCTTGCTCAAGTCTTGATTTTCAAGGTAATGAATTCAAAGCTCTTATCTATGAGTATATGCCCAATGGAAGTCTGGAGAGTTGGTTACATCCAATTTCAGAAGCAGGGGATGTAGATGGTGATTTGAGGATACTAAGTCTTTTCCAAAGATTAAACATTGCCATTGATGTGGCCACTGCTCTAGATTATCTTCGTCATCATTGCCAAGATCCAATTGTTCATTGTGATCTGAAGCCTAGCAACATCCTACTTGACAATGATCTGATTGCTCATGTGGGTGATTTTGGATTAGCAAGATTCGTTCCAGAAGCTACAACTAGATGCAATCTAAATCAAAGCAGCTCAGTAGGATTGAAGGGAACAGTTGGCTATGCTGCACCTGGTAGTTTATAACTCTTATCTGTTTCTGTTGTTTCAGTTTTATTTAACTGTTGTTGCACGCTTGCATTCTATAATAAATTTTGAAAAATATTAACTGGGAACTGTCATGAAAACCAAAACCAATTAATCAGAAGGTCTCATAGCTGGGTAAATTTTCTGAAAAATATTAACTGTGCAACTGAACTAAGCACATGAGAGGACCCAATGTAATAATCTAAGCTACAATGTTGTAGAGTATGGCATGGGAAGCACGGTTACAACGTATGGGGATGTATACAGCTTTGGGATACTTTTGTTGGAGATGTTCACAGGAAAGAAGCCCACAGACGACATGTTTAAAGACGGAATGCAACTCCATAATTTTGTTAGCAATGCATTGCCTGAACAAATATCAGAAATTTTAGATCCATTGTTTGTTGAAGGTGGGGGAGGAGAAGATGAGGAATTAACTTGTGAAGAGAAATGTATTGTGGGACAGGGAAAAGATGACCTGAATCAGGACTGCCTGATTGCAATACTCAAAATTGGAGTTGCTTGTTCAGTGGAATCACCTAGAGGGAGAATGGATATTAGCCATGTTGTCAAGGAATTGAAGAAAGTCAGAGACGCTCTTATTGGATCTGCATTGAACTAAGGCCAATGCAGCTGGTTAACTCTGTCCTGAACAAATTATTGAATTTTTCAATTCTTTGTAATGTGAATCAGAATGTCTTTTATTTTCCAAATGAAATGAAAAATACAGAGCATTTAGCTGTAGTTGAGTAGGCAGAGAATAAGAAGAGCATAAACAGAATGTAGAATTATTCCCTTATTCTGCTATATAGAATACTGAATTCATGACTTACTTGATGTCACATACACACATGATACAAAAAACATTCTTATTAAAATAAATAATCTGATTGCAGAAAGAATGCTTCGTTACTTTATGCCAGTGTTAGAAAAATGATAGTTTGTGACTTTGTGTACACCAACTTTTCTCTTTTCAAATGATAAGTTCACGTATCTGGACGTAGGTAGGCTCCCGTGGTTCAGTAGAGCCCCAGTCAACTAGTTGAGGTTGTGGAAATTCCACTATTTAGAAAGTCATTGCACCATGACGAACTAAGTGGACCACTATAAGTAAATTATAACAACGTTGACCACCTTTGATTTGTTCCTAAACCCTAAATCCTATAAAGAAGTTTAAGAATAAACTGATTCTCATTAGTGTAAATGCGGTGTAGTTCAGTGAAAAAGAAACTTAACGTGCAAACCACTCGTCTCGAACCCCGGCCCCCCTATTTTTGGCGGGAAAAAATAATAATAATCCTGATTCTCATTGATAAATAAGACTAGCTTACAGCAGGAGGTGTCTCTTCACTACGGCCACCAACAGGAGTACTTGACATCCCACTCCAAAGTGTTCATTCACTTCCTCAGTAGAACCTTCTCTCTCCCTCTCTCCATGAAAATTCAAACTCAACCTTCTTGCTTAGAAGTTTGATTTTTGTTTATTATTTCAGCGCTGAATTAAAACTAAACTTGCAGTAGTTTTGACTGAGAAGAGAACATTTTCCTTGCTCATGGCCAGATCAGTGCTGCCTTCTCTATTCAATAATTCATTGCTGCAGTGTCTCTGCATATCCAGGTTTTCAGCTAAAGCAGGGAATGTGCTAATTGCATCCATTTTGTTTACAACTACATTCATAAGCATCGATCCGTTTTCTTGTATGTCATTGCCGTATGTGTCATCAGCATTATCTCTTTCAAATAATGAGCAAATCAAAAACCAAGTTCAGATACAGGGTAGTGTTAAAGGCTTAAAAGGAATAAAACCTTCTTCCCTTATTTTTTTTTTCCATATAAAATGCTGAATTCAACCTCACATGATCTCACACAGATTGATACATATAATATCCTTTATCAAAAGATTTCTTGCATATAGATGAGGGTACTGAGATTAGTTAACAAACTTAGCCTATCTTGTACTTTTCAATCTTCTTCTTCTTCCTCTTCTTAAATTGAGATATGAGTCTCTAATTGCATTCATTTTGTTGACAACGACATCCATAGACACCCGGTCTCTTGGTGATGTTGCAGAGCATGAGAGCCCTATTTGCATCAATGAATCCAAACATTCCTCCAATCTTTTTGCTTTGACTGGGCCAGGATCTTTATATCCTGCTACTGGTCTTCCTTTTATGCGATTTCCATATTTGTCATCTTCATCATTCTCGTCATCCGTTTCAAGGAGCAATGAAGGCTCAACTATGTCCATGACATGGTCAGGACAAGCCATGGCTGCGAATTGGTGAATGCTTAGACCATCTTTGAACATGTCATCCGTTGGTCTTTTTCCTGTGAACATTTCTAGCAACAGTATCCCATAGCTATAAACATCTCCAAGTGTGGAAACTTGGCCTCCCATGCCGTACTCTGTCATTCAACTCATAAATTAGGATGTTACAGTAAATTGATCTTCAGAGTTTATATCTTATATAAAATTTTGCTAATAGTTCTTCACCAATTAAAAAAAAAAAAAAGATGTATAGAATTAAAAAAAAAAAATATCAATAGAGATTTAATTTTCTTTAGTAATTAGTTAATAGGAACAGAAAAAATGAGGAATTATAAAAATTCATACCTGGAGGAATGTAGCCTATGGAACCCTTTAGCCCAACTGACATGATTTGAGTTTTGGTGGGATTATTTGATGCTTCCAAAAGGAACCTTGCTAGACCAAAGTCACCAACATGGGCTACCATATCTTCATCAAGAAGAACGTTGCTTGGCTTTAAATCACAATGAACAATGCATGTTTCACAATTGTGGTGTAGATAATCTAATGCAGAAGCAACATCTATGGCAACATTTAGTCTTTGGATCAGGCTCAATCTCTTACTTTGAGATTGTTCATCATCTCTTGGATGCAGCCATAGGTCTAGACTTCCATTTTCCATGAACTCGGAAACTAGACTTTTGAACTCATTACCTTGGTTGTCAATGCTTGAGCATGCGGTTATGATCTTGAGAAGATTGCGGTGCCTTATACTTCTTAAAGCTTTGCATTCATCAATGAAACTCTTGGAAGCTCCTTCTTGGTTAAGGTTTAATACCTTAACAGCAACTACCATGCCATTACTAGAGAGTACTCCTCTGTACACAGAACCGAGACTTCCTGAACCAATGAGATTGTCAAGAGAGAACCCGTTGGTTGATTGAGCGAGTTCTAAGTAAGAGACGGCTAATTTCCAATCCCCATAAGAATGTGAAGTTAAAAGTGGACCTCTTGACCTTTTCACCATTCTACAAGCAGCAATAAAGCATGATAGGGAAATGAATGCAAGTGCACAAGTTACAGGAATTACTACTTTTGGGGAAAGTAATCCTTGAGATGAATGAGGCTTTTTGTTAGAGCATACAGGTAGAAGTAATTCTGGGATGCCACCACACAGTTTATTATTTCCATGAACTGAGACACCACTTGCGTTTGAAAATATTCCTTCTTTAGGCAATGTACTCTCAAAATCATTATAAGAAAGATTGAGTTGCTTAAGAGCTTTAAACTTACCTAGAAATTCAGGAATTTTCCCAGATAAGTGATTGCGTGAAACATCTATTTCTTCCAAGCCTCTTAATTTTGCCAGAGTTTCAGGAATTCTTCCTTCAAACGAATTACCTTCCAAATGTAGGCTCACCAAACTAGTGCAGCTGCCAAGGGTTAAGGGGATTTCACCTGATAAGTTGTTTCCTGATACATCTAGCTCCGAGAGATTTACCAACTCACCCACTTCTGATGGTAGTGAACCGGTCAAAAAATTGTTTGACATGGACAAAGAAATTGAAAGGGATGAAAGCCCTATAACCTCTTTAGGTATGGTTCCACTTAGTCGGTTACTAGAAAGGTTAAACATCAATAAGCTTTGGCAGTTTCCCAGGCTTGGAGGTATGCTTCCCTCAAACCTATTACCCTCCATGAAGAGCCTTGTTACTGAAGTCAAGTTACCTAGGGAGGATGGGATTGGCCCCGAAAACTTATTAAGATTCAAATACAGTCCCTGTAACTTCTGGAGCTTGCCAATTGCATCAGGGAGACTGCCACCAAAGTAGTTTTGTTCCATTCCTAGATTGGCCAAGTTTACAAGATTTGCAATGCCGATAGGGATGCTTCCATGTATCAAATTACCCCCCATTGTAAAAATTCTAAGTTTTGTTGAGAGGTTGGATATGGACTCCGGCAATTCTCCTCCAAAACGATTACGGCTGAAACTCAGCACCTCAAGATTAGTACAATTTGCAAGGAAACTAAGAGAACTCAGGTCACCAGTTTTTCCACTTCCCAGTCTATTGTCATCAAAGTTCAGTCTAGATAAGCTTTGCAAGCTTCCGAAATGTTCAGCAGGGAGTTTCCCAGTGAGACCATTTTCAGCAAAGTCAAGCTGTCGAAGTCTAGACGCATTTGACAAGGATACAGGAATATTACCTGTGAATTTGTTGACACCACCAGCAAATGTCTCCAGATTCGGAAGAGTGATCCCCACATCTTTTGGCAGCTCTCCATGCAGCTGGTTGTCAGTAACAGTGACATAGTATATGGAGGATATATTATAGATTGAAGAAGGAACCGTACCAGAAAGTTTATTCCCTGCAATTACAAATCTTCCCAAGCTTGTTAAGCGCCCGAGCTCATTCGGTATGTGTCCTTGAAAATTGTTGTTGGCAAGAGAAATAGCATACAGAGAAGAAAAGTTTCCTATCCAATCTGGGATTGTTCCAGTGAGATTGTTTTCATCAACCCATAGGTGAGTTAAATTCAACAATGAACTGAGTTGATCCGGAATGGACCCAATAAGTTTATTGACACCAAGATCAAGCACTTTCAGCTGTGTACAGTGAGATATGTTACTTGGAATTTTCCCACCAAAGGAATTGGCACTCAGGTTGAGATATTGCAGGCGTAGCAGACATCCCATTTCTTGAGGAATTTCACCATGAAAGTTGTTGTCTATCAAGTTAATTCCAGTGAGATAAGTAAGATTTCCTATAGAAGGTGGTAGGGAGCCTGCCAACTTTTGCGCTTCCAGGTTCAAAGTCACGACTCTTTTGTTGGAATGGTTGCATGTAACGCCAACCCAGCTGCAGAAACTGATGGAACTATTCCATGTGCTCGTGATATGCAGAGGATCTTGAGTTATTCTTTTCTTCAAGTCTAGCAGAGCCAGGTGATCAGATTCATCTCCAAAGGTGCTCAAGCTCATGCATAAGAGAAAGAACCCGTGAAGGAATTTAAAAAAGATCTGCCTCATCTTGTTGAAAATACAGGGTTTGTATGTAATTTTTTTATTGTGATTTTGTCAAATGCAGTCTTGCATGAGAACTCTGTTTCCATATTATTTGGTTAAATAATGCAGATTTTGTTCTAGTTTCATTATGGAGATCAGATTTTTCGTTGGGAAGCAGATCTATTTCCTATCAGCAGGTGAATGCACTGGGGTCTGTATTTATAATTTCATTAATGGAGATCAGAGTTTTAGTTGGGAAGCAGATCTATTTCCTATCAGCAGGTCAATGCACTGGGGTCTGTATTTATAATTTCATTAATGGAGATCAGATTTTTAGTTGGGAAGCAGATCTATTTCCTATCAGCAGGTGAATGCACTGGGGTCTGTATTTATAATTTCATTAATGGAGAATAGATTTTTAGTTGGGAACTGAGAAGCACGCCAAAGATTGAGACTTGTTATAGTATGAGTCATCTAAAGACCTTTGGATAGTTGAGATGGTGACACGTGCTTATACTACATGCATATAGAGTTGATAATCAGAGTGTTAAGCATAGTTAATGCCAAAAAAACACAGGTTTTTACATGCATATCATTTTTAGCATGACATATTATACAAAAACACATAGGTCTGCATGTGACGCCTGTCCAACGGCAGAAATCAGTGGAATTCCATTTTGTTGACAGCCACATTCATAAGCATCCGTTTTCTTGTATGTCATTGCTGTATGTGTTATCAGCATTATCTCTTTCAAATAATGAGCAAATCAAAAACCAAGTTTCATTTACAGGGTAGTGTTTTTTTTTAAAGAGAGAGAGAGAGAGAGATCTATCAGATATCAAAACTGTTGGGCCACAAAAACCTGAGATAGTAACTAAGAGATGGTCCTGAAAGAGAAATAGGAATGGGAGATATCTATCATAGAGGAAGCATAAAGCCCTTCTTGTAAGGAAAGTTCTACCAATGCTGGCCCTGCCTAGGATATGAAAAGCCCATTTTTGCCCATACAAGCAAAAGTGATCTGAAGAACAGAAAGGCTTAAAAGGAATAAAACCTTCTTCCCTAAATTTTTCCATACAAAATGCTGAATTCAACCTCACATGATCTCACACAGATTGATACATATAAGATTTCTTGCATGTAGATGAGGGAATTGAGATTAGTTAACAAGCTTAGCCTATCTTGTACTTTTCGATCTTCTTCTTCTTCTTCTTCTTCTTAAATTGAGATATGAGTCTCTAATTGCATTTATTTTGTTGACAACGACATCCATAGGCATCCGGTCTCTTGGTGATGTTGCAGAGCATGAGAGCCCTATTTGCATCAATGAATCCAAACATTCCTCCAATCTTTTTGCTTTGACTGGGCCAGGATCTTTATATCCTGCTACTGGTCTTTCTTCTATGCGATTTCCATATTTGTCATCTTCATCATTCTCGTCATCCGTTTCAAGGAGCAATGAAGGCTCAACTATGTCCATGACATGGTCAGGACAAGCCATGGCTGCGAATTGGTGAATGCTTAGACCATCTTTGAACATGTCATCCGTTGGTCTTTTTCCTGTGAACATTTCTAGCAACAGTATCCCATAGCTATAAACATCCCCAAGTATGGAAACTTGGCCTCCCATTCCATACTCTGTCATTTGACACATACATTAAGATGTCACACTCAATTCTTTAATAATAAGTTAATAGGAATAGAAAAAAAATGAGGATTATAAAATTTCATATACCTGGAGGAATGTAGCCTATGGAACCCTTTAGCCCAACTGACATGGTTTGAGTTTTGGTGGGATTATTTGATGCTTCCAAAAGGAACCTTGCTAGACCAAAGTCACCAACATGGGCTACCATATCTTCATCAAGAAGAACGTTGCTTGGCTTTAAATCACAATGAACAATGCACGTTTCACAATCGTGGTGTAGATAATCTAATGCAGAAGCAACATCTACGGCAACATTTAGTCTTTGGATCAGGCTCAATCTCTTACTTTGAGATTGTTCATCATCTCTTGGATGCAGCCACGGGTCTAGACTTCCATTTTCCATGAACTCGGAAACTAGACTTTTGAACTCATTACCTTGGTTGTCAATGCTTGAGCATGCAGTTATGATTTTGAGAAGATTACGGTGCCTTATACTTCTTAAAGCTTTGCATTCATCAGTGAAGCTCTTGGAAGCTCCTTCTTGCTGAAGGTTTAATACCTTAACAGCAACTACCATGCCATTACTAGAGAGTACTCCTCTGTATACAGAACCGAAACTTCCTGAACCAATGAGATTGTCGAGAGAGAACCCGTTGGTTGATTGAGTGAGTTCTAAGTAAGAGACGCCTGATTTCCAATCCTCATAAGAATGTGAAGTACCTTTTGACCTTTTCACCATTTTGCATGCAGCAATGAAGCATGATAGAGCAATGAATGCAAGTGCACAAGTTATAGGGATTACTACTTTTGGGGAAAGTAGTCCTTGAGATGAATGAGGCTTTTTGCTGGAGCATACAGGTAGAAGTAATTCAGGGATGCCACCACAGAGCTTATTATTTCCATGAACTGAGACACCACTTGCGTTTGAAAATATTCCTTCTTCAGGCAATGCACTCTCAAAATCATTATAAGAAAGATTGAGTTGCTTAAGAGCTCTAAACTTACCTAGAAATTCAGGAATTTTCCCAGATAAGTGATTGCGTGAAACATCTATTTCTTCCAAGCCTCTTAATTTTGCCAGAGTTTCAGGAATTCTTCCTTCAAACGAATTACCTTCCAAATGTAGGCTCACCAAACTAGTACAGCTGCCAAGGGTTACGGGGATTTCACCTGATAAGTTGTTTCCTGATACATCTAGCTCCGAGAGATTTACCAACTCACCCACTTCTGATGGTAGTGAACCGGTCAAAAAATTGTTTGACATGGACAGACAAATTGAAAGGGATGAAAGCCCTATAACCTCTTTAGGTATGGTTCCACTTAGTCGGTTACTAGAAAGGTTAAACATCAATAAGCTTCGGCAGTTTCCCAGGCTTGGAGGTATGCTTCCCTCAAACCTATTACCCTCCATGAAGAGCCTTGTTACTGAAGTCAAGTTACCTAGGGAGGATGGGATTGGCCCCGAAAACTTGTTAAGATTCAAATACAGTCCCTGTAACTTCTGGAGCTTGCCAATTGCATCAGGGAGACTGCCACCAAAGTAGTTTTGTTCCATTCCTAGATTGGTCAAGTTTACAAGATTTGCAATGCCGATAGGGATGCTTCCATGTATCAAATTACCCCCCATTGTAAAAATTCTAAGTTTTGTTGTGAGGTTGGATATGGACTCCGGCAATTCTCCTCCAAAACGATTACGGCTAAAACTCAACACCTCAAGATTAGTACAATTAGCAAGGAAACTGAGAGAACTCAGGTCACCAGTTTTTCCACTTCCCAGTCTATTGTCATCAAAGTTCAGTCTAGATAAGCCTTGCAAGCTTCCGAAATGTTCAGCTGGGAGTTTCCCAGTGAGACAATTTTCAGCAAAATCAAGCTGTCGAAGTCTAGACGCATTTGACAAGGATACAGGAATATTACCTGTGAATTTGTTGACACCACCAGCAAATGTCTCCAGATTAGGAAGAGTGATCCCCACATCTTTTGGCAGCTCTCCATGCAGCTGGTTCTCAGTAACAATGATATAGTATATAGAAGATATATTATATATTGAAGAAGGAACCATACCAGAAAGTTTATTCCCTGCAATTACAAATCTTCCCAAGCTTGTTAAGCGCCCGAGCTCATTCGGTATGCTTCCTTGAAAATTGTTTTGAAAAATATTAATAGCATACAGAGAAGAAAAGTTCCCTATCCAATCTGGGATTGTTCCAGTGAGATTGTTACCACTAACCCATAGATGAGTTAAATTCAACAATGATTTGAGTTGATCAGGAATGGACCCAATAAGCTTATTGGAACCAACATTAAGCACTCTCAGCTGTGTACAGTGAGATATGTTACTTGGAATTTTCCCATCAAAGGAATTGAAACTCAGGTTGAGATATCGCAGGCGGAGCAGACGTCCCATTTCTTGAGGAATTTCACCATGAAAGAAGTTGTCTATCAAGTTGATTCCGGTGAGATAAGTCAGATTTCCTATCGAAGGTGGTATGGAGCCTACCAATTTTTGAGCTTCCAGGTTCAAAGTCACGACTCTTTTGTTTGGATGGTTGCATGTAACGCCAACCCAGCTGCAGAAATTGAGGGAACCATTCCATGTGCTCATGATATGCAGAGGATCTTCAGTTATTCTTTTCTTCAAGTCTAGCAGAGCCAGGTGATCAGATTCATCTCCAAAGGTGCTCAAGCTCATGCATAAGAGAAAGAAGCCGTACCCGTGAAGGAATTTAAAAAAGATCTGCCACATCTTTCTGTAAATAATGCAGTCTTACATGAGAACTCTGTTTCTATGTTAATGCAGATTTTGTTCTAGTTTCATTATGGAGATGATATTTTTAGTTGGGAAGCAGATCTTTTTTCTATCAGATTTTTAGTTGGGAAAGCAGGTCTATAATTATAATTTCATTAATGGAGAATAAATTTTTAGTTGAGATGGTGACACATGTTCTAAAGATTAAGACTTGTCACGGTGTGAGTCATCTAAAGACTTCTGGATAGTTGAGATGGTGACATGTTCTAATACTACATGCATATAGAGTTAACATGACTAATGAAGGGTACAGTAAATACAAAAGGCCAAATAATATCATATAAAATCTTCATGCAGTTCAACAATAATATAAAGTCCTACATTGACACTTCGATTTATTTGAATGTGCACAAGATTATTGATAATTGAAGAAAAAATTGGGGGAAATATTTTAAGATCATACACATATGTGAAGAATATAAAGTTTCACATCGATAGTTCGATTTATTTGGGAGTGCATGAAATTATTGATAATTGAAGGAAAAATTAGGGGAAACATTTTAGGATTATACACATTCGTGAAGAATATAAAAATTATAAAAATTTCTATTGCTCCTACTTTTTTTTTCTTTTGTCTTTTGGTTTTTGTAATAAATGGTCTACCCACTATAAACCTTATAATAATACATTATCTGTGTGGTGTCGATGGTTTTCGCTGGTGCGGAGGGTGACATGTTAAAGCTGGCACTGATAGTGAAAGAAAAGAAGTTTAAGCTTATATTAATTTGTTCAATTTTTCCACATAAGTAGTGGAGGACCTATTAAGGCGCAAAGAGGTGCAGCTGTATATTTTTTTGTCGGAAAAATCATTGTAGGTGCTTCAAATTGCCCTTTTGCTAAACTGGTGTATAGATTACCTTATTTTTATTTTCAATGTTTAAGTAAATGTCTTTGTCCTTTTACTTTAATTTATTTTTATATTACTCCATTTACTTAAGTTTACAATGTAAATAAGAAAGTACCCCCCATTTGGATTCAAATAAAAATACTAGAAAATCAAATTCTCAAAAAATAAAAATATGAAAAATTGGTTTTAGTGCAAAATACGATTTAGGCTAAAAATGATGGCTCATTAAGTCAATCTATATTTCATACTAAAATCCAAAAAAATCAAGTTTTCTTATTTGATGTGTAAGAAATAAAAGCAATCAAAAATTATCTTGAGAAAATTATTATGCTGAAAATCATTTTTTATACTTAATCAATATTGCCCTTCAGTTAAATTTTATTTGGGTCCGCCAGTGATTAGGAGTTCAGTTATTTGGTCATATTAAACAATAGTTAGGGACTTCTGTTTAATTATTAGTGGTCATATGTTGTACGTAAAACCGATGTACTTTTAGACTTTTGGGTTAATGACTTTGATGATCTTGTTGAATATATGGCCCCCTAGACTCGTTTGTGTGATAAATCTATCTAGCTTCTAGAATGGTCTAATTGTGATTTTACTTGGATGGCCATGTATAAACTTTGACCAAAATAAAAAATATATGAATATAATAGACTTGACTTATATTTACAGATTATTTTACATTCAAACAGATTATTTTACATTCAAAGATGAAAGATTTTCTTTGGTAGTTAAAAGATTTTGGGTCTCTCCACCTATTATTAAGAAATTGATGCTAACTGCTAATAATAAGAATTTATAGGCTACAGCTACCCGGGGTCTACCCCAATGAAAAATGACATTAATTTGTAAATTGGTGGCCTCATATTCAAATCTCATGGAGTCATGACACCTTAATAGTGTGTTTGTTAGAAACCCTCATATCCCTTGTAGTTTTGACTATCAAAAAAAAAAAAAAAAAACAATTCATAGGCTACATCACTACTTCTTCATGTCACAAAGCAACCTTGGAATATTTCTGAACCAGGCTGGCTTCCTTTTTTATTTTTTATTTATTTTTATTTTTATGTCTTTTCTTTTTTGTGTGTTGTTTTTGGGCTTTCTACTCATAAGAAATTGTTAAGACAACTAGATCACTAAATAAAAATAAAATAATATCTTAACACGATTGATTTCAACCCTTGTCTTAATATGTTTGAATAGAAGAAATAAAACCTTCTTCCCTATTATTTTTTCCATATAAAATGCTGAATTCAACCTCACATGAGATCACACAGATTGATACATGTAATATCCTTTATCAAATTTTTTTTGCATGTAGATGAGGGTATTGAGATTAGTTAACAAACTTAGCCTATCTTGTACTTTTCGATCTTCTTCTTCTTCTTCTTCTTCTTAAATTGAGATATGAGTCTCTGATTGCATTCATTTTGTTGACAACGACATCCATAGACATCCGGTCTCTTGGTGATGTTGCAGAGCTTGAGAGCCCTATTTGCATCAATGAATCCAAGCATTCCTCCAATCTTTTTGCTTTGCCTGGGCCAGGATCTTTATATCCTGCTACTGGTCTTTTTTCTATGCGATTTCCATATTTGTCATCTTCATCATTCTCGTCATCCGTTTCAAGGAGCAATGAAGGCTCAGCTATGTCCATGACATGGTCAGGACAAGCCATGGCTGTGAATTGGTGAATGCTTAGACCATCTTTGAACATGTCATCCATTGGTCTTTTTCCTGTGAACATTTCTAGCAACAGTATCTCATAGCTATAAACATCCCCAAGTATGGAAACTTGGCCTCCCATTCCATACTCTGTCATTCGACACGTACATTAGGATGTCACATTCAATTTTCTTTAATAATAAGTTAATAGGAATAAAAAAAAAAATGAGGATTGTAAGAACTGAGACACCACTTGCATGAACTGAGACACCACTTGCATTTGAAAATATTAGGATGTCACAGTTTATTATTTCCATGAACTGAGACACCACTTGCATTTGAAAATATTCCTTCTTCAGGCAATGCACTCTCAAAATCATTATAAGAAAGATTGAGTTGCTTAAGAGCTCTAAACTTACCTAGAAATTCAGGAATTTTCCCAAATAAGTGATTGCGTGAAATATCTATTTCTTCCTGTTGAAAAATAATGTCCATTTGTGTTCTACACAGTTCTAGAAGAATCATGAATACAAGGATGATTCTAAAATTGTGGAGAACATACTATGTTTGCTAGACAAAGAGAGTTGAAGTTGGAAGAACTTTCTAGAACAAGAGAATGCCTATAAATAGGCATGCAATGCAATAAAGCAAATTGGAGTGAATCAATCAACTCCCAATCTATGGGGAGTGAACCAATCAACTCCCAAACTATTAGGGAGCCACGAGCTACCCAAAAGAAGCTATGTTGAGAGCCAATAAGCTCACCAAACTAAGTGTAGGGCCAAATAGCCCAAACTAATCTAAGTCAAGTGTGATGGCCAATTAGCCAAAATACTAAGGAGGCCAATAAGCCAATAAGCTAAGAAGGCCAATTAGCCTACAACTAAGCCTTGTACTATTCTCCTCCCAATCTAATAAAATTACTTTGTTTTCCCTACAATCTAACAGTGGTATCAGAGCAACTCACATCACATCTCCTAAATTCTGACACTTCCACGCCTCTTAATTTTGTCAGAGTTTCAGGAATGTTTCCTTCAAACACATTACCTTCCAAATGTAGGCTCACCAAACTAGTGTAGCTGCCAAGGGTTATGGGGATTTCACCTGATAAGTTGTTTCGTGATACATCTAGCTCAGAGAGATTTACCAACTCACCCACTTCTGATGGTAGTGAACCGGTCAAAAAATTGTTTGACATGGACAAAGAAATTGAACGGGATGAAAGCCCTATAACCTCTTTAGGTATGGTTCCACTCAGTCGGTTACTAGAAATGTCACGACCCGACTCCCCTAGCACGATATTGTCTGCTTCGGGCCCCCCGCTCTACCCTCACGGTTTTGTTTCTAGGAGCTCACGAGCAACTTCCCAGTGGGTCACCCATCCTAGGATTACTCTATCCCCTAACTCGCTTAACTTCGGAGATCCTAAGAATCCGAAGCCAGTGAGCTCCCAAATGGCCTTGTGCTAGGAAGAGAAGTGCCCACACATTTAAAGCATTTCACCTTTCTCTCCCGAGCGATGTGGGATTGCTCATCGTTCTTGTTTTCCTAAGACACGAGTCTTACAATCTACCCCCTGGGGCCTAGCGTCCTCGCTGGCACACTTCCTCTCGGGATCCAGCTCTGATACCATTTGTCACGGCCCGACTCCCTTAGCACGATATTGTTCACTTTGGGCCCCCCTCTGCCCCTCACGGTTTTGTTTCTGGGAGCTCACGAGCAACTTCCCAGTGGGTCACCCATCCTAGGATTGCTCTAGCCCTCAACTTGCTTAACTTCGGAGTTCCTAAGAATCCGAAGCCAGTAAGCTCCGGCCTCGTGCTAGAAAGAGAAGTGTCCACACATTTAAAGCACTTCACCTTTCCCTCCCTGTTGCGTAGATTCAGCTGCACCAAAATGGATTCACTGCATCCTCAACTTGTGATACTCGCAAGTGCACGAGCCGTTGGTAGTTTAGCATATGTAAGTGCGAGGTCGATTCCACAGGGATTGGTGATTGAATGATCCAACTCAGTTTTCCTACACAAAACAAAAATGAAAACAAAAGAAACAAAACAAGAAGAAAGAAAGTAATTAAGACAAGATGGTGTTGTTTTAGAATCCACCCTAATTGTTCTAATCATGTTATGGCAGCAAGTAAACAAATTGATTCACTCATGAAGATGCTCACAAATAAGTCCATGGTGTTTAGATCAAATTGCATTGAACATCACAAGGACCCCAAGCATGGTGTTTGCATTAGGAGACCTAGAAACCAAATCACATGAGTTGCTAATGGATGGAATGAAGATGATCCCCAAACCTTCCCAACAAGAGCAAAATGCATAAAACCTTAGGTGATCAATCAAAGGATGCAAAACAGTTCCATTAAAACAGTGAAGACGAATTCATGAATGAAATCAAACTTTATAAACTCAAACCATGATACAAGACTAGCAAGATGTTTATTACAACAAATAACAGAAAAATAAAGGAAATACAAGAAGAAAATAAAAGACAAAGGGAGGAGAAGAAGATAAGGACAGCATGCTAGAGATGGAAAAGAATCATCTCTATGGCTGCCAGGAGGAAAAGCCTCCCAGCTGCTGCCTTCTCCCTTCTCTCCCTTTGTGACTCTCAACTTTCCCTCTCTTTGTGTACAATGGAAGTGTAAATTATGGAATGAAATTCTGGCTCTCTAAGCTCTCTAGAGACTCCCTATTTATAGGCACAAGGGTTAGGTGAATCAGATTATACAATTAAGTTCACCAACCACACTTGCATTAGATAATCAGAAATGGTTGTTGCACTTCACCAACAAATCCCACCACCAGCCATAGCTCATCAATATGTCAGCATGACCAAGCATCCATCCAGGAAACCAATACCTCATGCCTAGCTCACCATGACCAAGCATCCATCAGCTCATCCTTATGTCAGCATGATGTGTAGCTTCAAGGGCTTACGAATTGGGCTTGGCTGAATCAAATGACAACTTTAAGATGTCCATTGTGAAGTTCAGAACGTCTCTGATCCAACCACACAAGTATTGGCCCAATCCAAGCTCGGATGAAGAAGATAACGCTGAAATGAACGTCCACCTCAGTCTCCGAGCTTTTGCACGTTTTTGCACCATAATGCTTCATTGGTCTTAACATGCTTTAATTGCATGAATTATGCTCTCTTGCTCTATTGGCCTACAAAACACACAAACAGAGGCAAATAACTCAAAATTCTAAGAAACTAAACAAAAGAAGTAAGTAAATATGGTACGTATATGTATGAAATTATGAGCTTAACACTCCCCGAGCGATGTGGGATTGCTCACCGTTTTTGTTTTCCCAAGACACCGGTCTTACAATCTACCCACTGGGCCCAGCGTCCCTCGCTGGCACACTTCCGGTCGGGTCCAGCTCTGATACCATTTGTCACGACTCGACTCCCCTATCACGATATTGTCCACTTCGGGCCCCCCTCTTTGCCCTCACGGTTTTGTTTCTGGGAGCTCACGAGCAACTTCCCAGTTGCTCTAGCCCCCAACTCACTTAACTTCGGAATTCCTAAGAATTTGAAGCTAGTGAGCTCCCAAAAGGCCTCGTGCTAGAAAGAAAAGTGCCCATACATTTAAAGCACTTCACCTTTCCCTCCCCGAGCGATGTGGGATTGCTCACCGTTCTTGTTTCCCCAAGACACGGGTCTTACAAGAAAGGTTAAACATCAATAAGCTTTGGCAGTTTCCGGGCTTGGAGGTATGCTTCCCTCAAACCTATTACCCTCCAGGAAGAGCCTTGTTACTGAAGTCAAGTTACCTAGGGAGGATGGGATTGGCCCAGAAAACTTGTTAAGATAGAGATCCAGTCCCTGTAACTTCTGAAGCTTGGCAATTACATCAGGAAGACTGCCACCAAAATAGTTTTGTTCCATTCATAGATTGGTCAAGTTTACAAGATTTGCAATGCTGATAGGGATGCTTCCATGTATCAAATTACCCCCGATTGTAAAAATTCTAAGTTTTGTTGAAAGGATATGGACTCTGGCAATTCTCCTCCAAAACGATTGCGGCTAAAACTCAACACCTCAAGATTAGTACAATTAGCAAGGAAACTGAGAGAACTCAGGTCACTAGTTTTTCCACTTCCCAGTCTATTGTGATCAAAGTTCAGTCTAGATAAGCTTTGCAAGCTTCCAAAATTTTCAGTTGGGAGTTTCCCAGTGAGACCATTTTCAGCAAAATCAAGCTTTCGAAGTCTAGAAGCATTTGACAAGGATACAGGAATACTACCTGTGAATTTGTTGACACCACCAACAAATATCTCGAGATAAGGAAGAGTGATCCCCACATCTTTTGGCAGCTCTCCATGCAGCTGGTTGTCAGGTAACACTGAAATACTATACGGAGGATATATTATAGATTGAAGAAGGAACCATACCAGAAAGTTTTTTCCCTGGAATTACAAATCTTCCCAAGCTTGTTAAGCGCCCGAGCTCATTCGGTATGTTTCCTTGAAAATTGTTGTGGGCAAGAGAAATAGCATCCAAAGAAGAAAAGTTTACTATCCAATCTGGGAAAGTTCCGGTGAGATTGTTCTCATCAATGTTGAATATTGGCTCAAATATTATGTTGTTTATTCTTGCATGTCATCCACTTGGAGAAAGGAAGAGATTATTCTTTCCTTTCTCATGCATTTGCCGAAAGCAAAGGAAGCCACAATTGTTGAATATTGGAGACCAATTTAGTGGGCACGTGCTGCTACTTTTCTAGCAGCTTTGTTTAAGCATTCGGTGACTTTGCAAATGGGAATGCAAAGTTGATAGTGGAAAAGAAGGCTGGCTGCACTCACGTGGGCAAACTAAAAGGAAGGGAATGTTAACCTTTGTCAAAAAGGAGGAAACAAAAGTCATGTGATGCAAGCTGGAAAATGGAAAAAGAAGTTTGACTAGTTGCATATTGATTGCAACTAGTAGTGGCAGCCGTGAGCTTTAGAGAGAGAAAAGAGAAAAGTTTCTTTTCTTGGTTATATAATGAAGGTTTGGCAGAGAGACAATGTGTGGGCAGTTTTTGGTGAGCACAAGAGGTGAGAGAGTGCTCTTGTCTTAGGGGCAACCGTATGCACCATTGTGGCTTTGCTGCTGCACCTTATCTGTGTGTGAGTGACTTGGGTGTATTTGGGATTTGGGTTGTGAGAGTTAAACTCTGTAATTCCTAGACTAGGTGAGAGTGTTTAATCTCCTTTGTTTGTAATCTCCTTTGGGATACTAGTGGAAGTTCTTGCCATCTTCGAAACTGGACGTAGGCTACACACGGGCCGAACCAGGTATAAATCCTTGTATATCTTGGATTTTGCTATTTTCATATTTGTCTTGTTTGTTTCAACGGTTCCGTATTGTCCACTTGGTCCAATCCGCTTCCGCTGCGCACAACAAGTGGTATCAGAGCTCCAAGTTTCGACTTGGGAGTTTTGTGTTCGTGATGATGAAACCTGGAAACATATCAACAAAGTATGAGATAGCTGTGTTCGATGGGAGGAACGACTTCAGTATTTGGCGTGTGAAAATGAGAGCCTTGTTAGTGCAACATGGGCTGTTCAAAGCGCTAAAGGGTAAGGAAGGCTTGCCACAAACGTGGACCTGACGAGGAGAAGGATGATGCCTTGGATCAGGCACTCTTTGCAATTCATTGCAAGTTCAGCGGATGTTGTTCTCCGTGAGGTGGCTGACGAGACTACTCCTGCGAAGCTATGGCTGAAATTGGAGACTTTGTACATGACCAAATCGCTTGCAAATCGGTTGTATACGAAACAACTGTTGTACACCCTTCGTATGTCAGAAGGTACACTTATTCAAAACCATCTTGATGAGCTGAACAAGATTATCATGGATTTGAAGGCCATGGATGTGAAGATTGATGATGAGGATCAAGCCTTGATTTTGTTGTGTTCTTTACCTAGTTCTTATGGCAATTTTGTGGAGACCATGTTGTATGGTAGGGATACTGTGACTATGGAGGATGTTAAGGCATCGCTTAATTCTCGCGAGTTGAAGAACAAGATGTCAGAGAACTCGAACTGAGAGTCGAACAGAGGCTTTGATGGTTCAAGGCAAGGGTAAAGAAACAGAATCAAGCAGTGGTGGAGGAAAGTCACGTTCTAGAGGGAAGGCTTGGAAGGGCAAATGCAACTACTGTCACAAAGAAGGGCATTGGAAAGTTGATTGCCCATTAATCAAAGAAAATGAGGGATCTAATAATGCAGGTGCTTCCGCGAATATCGCCGGGGAGGATGAATTTGAGTTCGCCCTATGATCGATGTTTTCGGTGTGCCATTGTTTGGGGTGTGATCTTTTATTTGTCTTTGGTTATTTTTGGAAATTTCCCCTCACGGTGGAGTTCCAAGAATTTGTGTTTTTTGTGAGTTGTGGGTTGTTTGCTATTTTTCCTCTGTGTAACATTGTTGGTTACTTTTGGATTTTTTTTTTCTCATCAGATTTTCAGTTGGGGTTTTGTTTTAAGGGGTTATTTCTGGGAGGGTAATTCCTTTCTTTCTTTTGGGCAGCTGAAATTGTTCGTTCCTGCTACTTGGTTGTCTAGACTTTGCGTGTACTGTAGCGGAAGAAGCTTGAGGTTCAAGCGTTTAAGGTTTTGTGCGGTTTATGCACGTACATTCAGCTGGTGTGCTTGGTTATGGGGTGATATTGAAGAGGTTCTTCTGTTAGGGTCATCCGGTTCAATTGTAGCACACATTTTTGGGGCAAGTTCAAGGAGTGCTTGAGCTTGATTTGGTAAGAGGAAGTTGGGCAATGAAGGTTCTCCTGTGGCTTGTAAAATATTGAGCCAAGGTGGAGATTGTTGAATATTGGCTCAAATATTATGTTGTTTATTCTTGCATGTCATCCACTTGGAGAAAGGAAGAGATTATTCTTTCCTTTCTCATGCATTTGCCGAAAGCAAAGGAAGCCACAATTGTTGAATATTGGAGACCAATTTAGTGGGCACGTGCTGCTACTTTTCTAGCAGCTTTGTTTAAGCATTCGGTGACTTTGCAAATGGGAATGCAAAGTTGATAGTGGAAAAGAAGGCTGGCTGCACTCACGTGGGCAAACTAAAAGGAAGGGAATGTTAACCTTTGTCAAAAAGGAGGAAACAAAAGTCATGTGATGCAAGCTGGAAAATGGAAAAAGAAGTTTGACTAGTTGCATATTGATTGCAACTAGTAGTGGCAGCCGTGAGCTTTAGAGAGAGAAAAGAGAAAAGTTTCTTTTCTTGGTTATATAATGAAGGTTTGGCAGAGAGACAATGTGTGGGCAGTTTTTGGTGAGCACAAGAGGTGAGAGAGTGCTCTTGTCTTAGGGGCAACCGTATGCACCATTGTGGCTTTGCTGCTGCACCTTATCTGTGTGTGAGTGACTTGGGTGTATTTGGGATTTGGGTTGTGAGAGTTAAACTCTGTAATTCCTAGACTAGGTGAGAGTGTTTAATCTCCTTTGTTTGTAATCTCCTTTGGGATACTAGTGGAAGTTCTTGCCATCTTCGAAACTGGACGTAGGCTACACACGGGCCGAACCAGTATAAATCCTTGTATATCTTGGATTTTGCTATTTTCATATTTGTCTTGTTTGTTTCAACGGTTCCGTATTGTCCACTTGGTCCAATCCGCTTCCGCTGCGCACAACAATCAACCCATAGATGAGTTAAATTCAACAATGAGCTGAGCTGCTGAGTTGATCCGGAAGGGACCCAATAAGCTTATTGGAACCAACATCAAGCACTCTCAGCTGTGTACA
The DNA here is from genome assembly GCA_018703695.1 of Prunus fruticosa. Taxonomy (NCBI): domain Eukaryota; kingdom Viridiplantae; phylum Streptophyta; class Magnoliopsida; order Rosales; family Rosaceae; genus Prunus; species Prunus fruticosa. The sequence goes on along the minus strand of CM031922.1, from coordinate 40,470,947 downwards.
GTGAGATATGTTACTTGGAAATTTCCCACCAATGGAATTGGAAGTCAGGTTGAGTTATTGCAGGCGCAGTAGACGTCCTATTTCTTGAGGAATTCACCATGAAAGTTGTTGTCTATCAAGTTAGTTCCAGTGAGATAAGTAAGATTTCCTATAGAAGGTGGTAGGGAGCCTGCCAACTTTTGAGCTTCCAGGTTCAAAGTCACGACTCTTTTGTTGGAATGGTTGCATGTAACGCCAACCCAGCTGCAGAAATTGATGGAACTATTCCATGTGCTCATGATATGCAGAGGATCTTGAGTTATTCTTTTCTTCAAGTCTAGCAGAGCCAGGTGATCAGATTCATCTCCAAAGGTGCTCAAGCTCATGCATAAGAGAAAGAACCCGTGAAGGAATTTAAAATATAAGAACCCGTGAAGGAATTTAAAATATATCTGCCTCATCTTGTTGAAAATACAGGTTTGTATGTAATTTTTTATTGTGATTTTGTTGAATGCAGTCTTGCTTGAGAACTCTGTTTCCGTTTTATTGGGTTAAATAATGCAGATTTTGCTCTAGTTTCATTATGGAGATGAGATTTTTAGTTGGGAAGCAGATCTATTTTCAATCAGATTTTTAGTTGGGTATGGTAAATTTCTGCACCAGTAAATACAAAAGGACCAAATAATATCATATAAAATCCTCATGCAGCTTAATATGGTTGAAGAAGATAAAGTCCCACATCGACAGTTCGATTTATTTGAGTCTACATAAGATTATTGAAAATTTAAAAAAAAAAAAGTTAGGGGAAACATTTTAAGATCATGCACATATGTGAAGAATATAAAATTATAAAATGCTCGCACTTTTTTTTTTCTTTTGTCTTTTGGATTTTGTAATACATGGTCTACCCACTATAAACCTAAAATTTATAATACATTCTGTGTACTGTCCATTGTTTTCGCTGGTGCAGAGGGTGACATGTTAGAGAGATTCCACCAGTCAGCTGAGCCCAAGGCTGGGGGGAGAAAAACAAAAAAGTCAAGTTCCAGCGGTCAGCCCAAGCCCGGGCAGAGAGTGGGTTGATGAGCACAAAATAAATACAAGTTTTATCCTTAAATTTATATTTGTTAGTATTTTCTTTTGTATTATGTAAATTTATTAGAGTATTTGTATTGGCTATTCCAATCTTTGTTTTTGTATTTAATGAGTGGTTGTATGTAGATATTAAGTGTCTTCCACAAATGGCATGAGGAGGAGGAGGAATAAGCAATGTGTTGCAAAAAGAGAGGAAGAACTCAATTTGGATTTGATGACTTTGCCTTTTACAGCTCATGCTGTACAGTCCATTTGCAGACCTGAAAAACAAATTTTCTCATGCTCAAATGAATAAATATCCTTCATGACACTTGTTCAATAAGATGTCGACTAAAACATATCCAAAAATTGGAATAATTGGATAAAAACTCAATCCACAGGCTGTCAAACACCAAGACAGGTTCATGACTTTGCCTTTTACAGCTCATGCTGTACAGTCCATTTGCAGACCTGAAAAACGAATTTTCCCATGCTCAAATGAATAAATATCCTTCATGACACTTGTTCAATAAGATGTCGACTAAAACATATCCAAAAATTGGAGCAATTGGATAAAAACTCAATCCACAGGATGTCAAACACCAAGACAGGTTCATGAGAGGACAGATTGCACATACAGCTGGAATGAAAGGGACTTCATGCTTTTATAAATAGGCAGCAACTCAAAGAATATGTGGAGAAATTCAGGAGAAACACACGGCAAGAGAGAGAGAGAGAGAGAGTGAGGAAGAAAGAGAACAATGATGGAAAGGAAAGAACCAAGAGCTAATAACTCTTTTAAACTTGTTCTTCCTTTCCTAGTTCTCATGTAAATTATGTATTTTAATTTCTTTGTTTTGTTTTAAATATTAATTATGTCTATTTAAAATACTTAACTAAGGTTGGATGAAACACCATCATTAAATAGAGTTCTAGTTTTTATTTTCAATTCTCAAATATTGTGGTGTTCAATGATTATAATTTTCACTTCACATGATTAATAGATTAATCTTCTTTTCACCACTTCTATCATGTATTGTGACATATAACATGTATTTGTGGTAGTTAAGAGTTTGGATTAATCTATTAATTCATCCTTGGTTTATATTTCTAGTTTACAAATTTCTTTGATATTTTGTTATTCAAATAAACTTTTTCACATAGGATGCTTAGGAAACTTTGATCCTTTGTAGTTAAATAATTTTGTTTACATATTATGCTTAGAATTTGTACTTATGAAGGGAAGGAAAATTTACTTATGATCTAAATTACAAGCTTAATTGATAAATCTTGAGAAAGCAGTAGATTGATTTCTAGATTGCTACTCCATGGGATTTGAAAGATAAATAATTAGGATCTTATGGAATAATGGTGTGGATTCTAATACCTTAGTTATTTTTTCTCATAAATTTAAATCTTAATTTCAGTTTATTGTCATTTCCGTATTTGTTTTATGCTTTATTTTATTTTATTTTCTTTATCAACAAACAAATCACCATTTGAATCAACTAGGTTGGCAAAGAAATTAACTTGGGTGAAATTGGTTTTCTATCTTTACACGCAATCCCTTGGGTACGATCTCGCTCTTACACGCTTATGTTATATTCGATTCGTGCGCTTGCGAGTTTATAAATTTTAAAAGACACCGCTTTTGGTGACAACAAGTTTTTGGCGCCGTTGCCGGGGATTGCAACGGAAAACTAATCAAATTTTGGTTAATTAAATTCTTCCACTAGTTATAATTTAGTTTTGTAATATATATAAAAAAAGAATTTTTTTTTTTTTAAAAAAAAACGAAATTATAAAAAAAAAAATTTAGATTTTGTCAATTATCTTGTTTCTATTGTAATATATATTAAACTTTTATAAAAAAAAATTTATAAAAAAAAAATTTCAGATTTTGTCAAATCTCTTGTTTTCTATTGTAATATCACTGTGTATTAATTTTTCGCTTCTTTGTTTCAGTTGTATCATCTAAGCTTCTTTTGGTGTAGCCTTGGACTTGGAAGAAGTTTCATATTTTATTTTATTTTAAGAAAGTTCATTTCTTTTTCTTTATGTCAATTTGTGTGCTTGTTTTTGCTTGAACTTTATGTGCTTGTTTGTACAGTTATCAATGAAAAAAAAGAAAGAAGCAACTCTAATCATAAGGTGGAGAAATGTGGAGTAGTAGGAGAAGTCGCGACCTTCAAATGCATCCATACTCGACCTAATCGCTTCAAGGGGGAGCATTCCAATTCTTTTTTTTTTCTTTTCTTCTTGTTTTGTTATTATTATTTTTTCTTTAATTTTTTTTTTTTTTTAAATGATTTTTCATATGAGCTGACTTTTGGTAACTCCATTGAGCGACACCTACGGCGACACCTTCGGTGTTTAAGAAGTTTGGGTTTTAAGCGGGACCATTGTGACCCCTCCAACCTTCCCGGATCCCCTGGCTGTATTTTCTGAGGCCCTTAACTGGTCATCCATGAGTTGCTTGTATATTTATTTGTTTTTAAAATAAGTTACTGAGTGTTTAAAAATAAAATAAAATAAACGAAATAAAAACAATATACTTTTTGCTTATTTATTTGTGTGGTTATTTTTGTATTTTTTTTGTCACATTATTATTATTCTGTCGTGTCTCTATAGATTTTAGTTTTCTTTTTGTGTGTTTTGATTCATTTTTGTCTTTATTTATTTTTGCTTGGATTTTTTATATATATATTTATTGTCTTTGATTCTGCAATGGATAAATACCAAGGGATTGACACGCATATTTTCCAGGTATTATCTTTCTATATCATTTACCCTCTTATTTCATACATTTGCTATGCTTTTATTTTGAAACATTAAGGACAATGTTTGATTTAGGTTCGGGGGTAAGGTTTAAAAGTTTTGTTTTGTTTTTATTTATTTATTTATTTTTAAGGTAGTTCTGAATTTCTTGTCTCTCTTTGCTTTTATTACTGTAATTCTTTCTTTCTTTTACTTGTTTATGTATTTTAATTTGTTTTAAGTTTAGGAAGTAGATTGCTTCATGATTGCACACACGGAAATTTGGCTCAAAAACTTATTCATTTCATAAACATGTGATTACATACACAAATGTGAAAATGCATACATAAAATTTCTCAATCACATATTTGTTTCCAGATTCTGAGCTAGCTGAGGCTTCTGCTAATTGCCTCTATCTGCTCGCACTTGTAGAATCTGCAGCAGCTCTACATGCTCCTCAATTTTCCCCTGCAGTGTTTCCACTTGCTTATTGGCACAGGAGAGCCGTTTCTGGAGTCCGCCACCAGAGCTTTCAAGGAGGCCACCTCCTCACTCAGTGCTGCACACTCTCGTGTCCTCGCCAGGAGTCGCATGCCCAGATTGGTAGACGAGACCGCCTGGAGCACAATGAGATTGTGGGACTCATCCACCGCCATCCTGCGAGACCTACGTGCCACATGCAGATGATCCTGGAGTGAGTTTACTACCAATCAATGTTCCCAGGCACTGACCCTGTTCGGCATTGCCTCAGAAAGGTTCGGTATTGCCTCAGCAAAGTTTGAGGCTGTGCCATGATGATATGTGGAGTTTGGGAAGACAGGGGTTGGAGGAGCCCTTCTGGGCATTTGGTGGTGCAAGTGATAACTCAAGGTTGAGGTCATCAAGGTGAGTGCATGAGGATGCCATTTGTTTTGCTTCTGAATTTTTTGATGTTTTTCCTTAAGTTTGCAGGAAGAAATGCTGGGTATCATCCGCTTGTAGAGGCGTGGTTTAAATAGGCATATGCTGATGAGAGAGAGCCAACACCATTTCGGATTTCCCGGGCATGCTCGACCTAATCGCTTCAAGGGGGAGCACCTTTACTTTCACTTTACTTTACTTTTTTCCGTGTTTTCTTGTGTTTTATGTTTTTGCCCGTTACTTTCATTTTCTAGTGCCTTGTGTTTTTACCTTTCCCTTTCGGCTATCATCTTTGTCTTATTTTAGTTGGGAAGTGTGTTTTCTTTTTCTTTTTTTTTTCTTTTTCTTTTTTCTTTCTGCAACCTTACTCTTTTATTTCCGAAAAAAGAGAAATAACAAAAACCAAAAACCACAAAATAAAATAAAAACACCAATAATGTTGTAGAAATCATTTCTTCTCGGTTGTTGGTGTCTCGACCATTGGAGCTTTGAGTTTGGCCCTCTGGCTGTCCTCTTCCAGGGCTTCACGCACAGCCTCTTGGGGCTCACCACTTGAGCTCCCAAAGATCGCAATTTTAGCTTGAGCGTAACTACTCTCGCGATCTACTTGTTTGCGTTTACCCGGTCGGTCTAGGTCTTCCAGCTGCTTTCGCATGTCGCGAGAATACAACTCTACCATCTTTGTTAGGTTTTTATTCTCGTCCCGCAATACTTCTAGCTGGTGTCGATTCACCTCCATTATCCTTGCCCTATCCCTTTTTAAGCTTTTTATAGCAGTCTGACACTCTTCAACCATACTTCGCTCCGCCGCCAACTGACCTTTCAGCACCTCTACCTCATGGGACTTCGCAGTAGGCGATGTCCCAAACTTGCGACACATGCTGTACTCTGCACGCTGAGTGCTAGGGCATCACTCGTGACCCGGTTGTCATCCCTTGTCCCGAACACACGTATATCTTTAGGAGTCACTAAATTTCTACCAACTCCAATGGCAACATCGTTGTCCAGGAGTATTGAGTCATTGACGGTCACAGGCCCCCGTGAAGAGGCAAAGTAGGGCACCCATACTGGTGCTCCTGCTTGGCCTCATGTCTGAGTCGGTGGAGCTAGGTTGAGATCCAAGGAAAAGGGGTAGGAAGAGGCCATTTGATTTCTCACTCTTTTCTTCTTCTTTTTTTTTTTTTTTTTTTTTTTCTCTTTTGTGTGTTTAGGAGTTTGTGTTTTTCATTTTTTTTTTCTTTTTCTGCCTTTTATAGATTTTTTTTTTTTCTAAACCCTAGCCGCTGTGCTTCTGAGTTTCGCGCACCCCTACGGCTTATCTCCATCTGCCGCACCCGTCCCCCAACCCTATTAATTGTATTTCTGCCTTTCAGCACTTTCAAGAAATAAAAAGTCGTCGCGCCTTCCTACGAAGCCAATAATTCTGGCTTGGGGGATGTGAAAGCGGCCTCTGCACGCTGACACGTCCCTCACCTCTTTTGGCCTGTGACCTATCAGGAAACGAGACATCCGGCCCCCTTCTCTCTTTTCAGAAATCTTGTTCCTTGCGCTTCTGACAACACTTCTTTGTTTTCTTTAATTTTTATTAATAATAAATAATAATCATAATAATAAAAAAAGTGTTTGGGCTTTCGTTTGGGTTGAGTTTTAAAATTGATTTGGACGTTCTCATGGGCTGGATTTCTGCGTGCATAGAACCGTTGTTAGGGCTTACTGTTATATTTGGTTTGGTTTTGTTCCGTTTGATTTTGTTTTGTTTTTGCAACTAAATTGTAGTTTTAAATCTTGTTTGTTCTTTTATTTAATTGCTTTACTCCATTTCATTTCTTGTTATAACTTTGTTGATACCTAAATTCTTCAACATTGAGGACAATGTTTGATTTAGGTTTGGGGGTAAGGTCCAGAAGTTTTGTTTTTAAATTTTTAGGGTAGTTTTGTTTTTATTTCAAAAAAAAAAAAAAAAAAAAAAAAGGTGTTATCTCTAGATTTTTATGCTTACTATCATCAAATCAGATTTAACACTCATGAATGATTTTTACGATTGGAAACATATGATTAAATTTTAAACCCATAATTTTAGTTTTTTCACTTATTTCTATTTAGTGGATAATTCATGAGTTATACTTTGAACTCTCACATGCACATCAACACTTTAGTGAGAATGAAAGAAAAGATCAATTATAGTTAACTTTGTTGTTTTAAGTAGAGTTAGATGACATTGCTCTTGATTGACCTAGGCGTAAAAAATAAAAAAATAAAAAAATAAAAAAATAATAATGATGTTAATTTATCCAGAGTTTTACTTAGTAACCGGGCCTCTTGCCTAAACAGCAGCGAGTGTTCGCGTCAAACGGTAAAGTTTTGAGGCAAATACATTTTGTGACTAGTTTAGTTCTGTAGCCTTTTTAACTCGAGTTAATAAGCCCTTAGGGGTGTTTCTACACCTAATGCCTTATAACCTTTGGTTTGAGAGTCGTTGGCCTAAATCTCGCTACATGGGTTAATTAGAAAGCTTAATGGAACTAAACATTGCACAGTCACATTCAAAAAAAAAAAAAAAAAAAAAAAAAGTATATAAATGCCTCGGTTAGTTATTTGCACTGAATTTTGATAATGATTGAAATAATGAGGTTACTGTGATTGAAATTGACTTTTGTCTCTAAAATGTGTTGGTTCACTTAAACACCAAAGGAAACAAATGAAAAAAATTACTAAATGATTATAAGTGATCAAGACTTTATGTGGGGATTAATTTGAAGCGTGTTTGCTCTTTTAAAAAATTGTTCATGAATTTTCAATCCAGATAGCTTTGATGATGGTTAAGCATTTGTTTAAATTTTCAATTTTGTTGTAGCATAAATTTTTAATCTCTCATTTTGATGTTTGTGGGTATCATCACTGAAAGTCCTCACAAGACTATACTCGTCCACTAGGGTAACCTAGGGGTTTAAAGGCTTGTTGCATATGCTAAATGCAATCGAGATCCCTGCGAAAGTGGTTTAGTTTTCTTTTCTACTTAGTTTTTATTTTCTTTTGCTCGAGGACTAGCAAAATATAGGTTTGGGGGTATTTGATGAGCACAAAATAAATACAAGTTTTATCCTTAAATTTATATTTGTTAGTATTTTCTTTTGTATTATGTAAATTTATTAGAGTATTTGTATTGGCTATTCCAATCTTTGTTTTTGTATTTAATGAGTGGTTGTATGTAGATATTAAGTGTCTTCCACCAATGGCATGAGGAGGAGGAGGAATAAGCAATGTGTTGCAAAAAGAGAGGAAGAACTCAATTTGGATTTGATGACTTTGCCTTTTACAGCTCATGCTGTACAGTCCATTTGCAGACCTGAAAAACGAATTTTCTCATGCTCAAATGAATAAATATCCTTCATGACACTTGTTCAATAAGATGTCGACTAAAACATATCCAAAAATTGGAATAATTGGATAAAAACTCAATTCACAGGCTGTCAAACACCAAGACAGGTTCATGACTTTGCCTTTTACAGCTCATGCTGTACAGTCCATTTGCAGACCTGAAAAACGAATTTTCCCATGCTCAAATGAATAAATATCCTTCATGACACTTGTTCAATAAGATGTCGACTAAAACATATCCAAAAATTGGAGCAATTGGATAAAAACTCAATCCACAGGATGTCAAACACCAAGACAGGTTCATGAGAGGACAGATTGCACATACAGCTGGAATGAAAGGGACTTCATGCTTCTATAAATAGGCAGCAACTCAAAGAATATGTGGAGAAATTCAGGAGAAACACACGGCAAGAGAGAGAGAGAGAGAGAGTGAGGAAGAAAGAGAACAATGATGGAAAGGAAAGAACCAAGAGCTAATAACTCTTTTAAACTTGTTCTTCCTTTCCTAGTTCTCATGTAAATTATGTATTTTAATTTCTTTGTTTTGTTTTAAATATTAATTATGTCTATTTAAAATACTTAACTAAGGTTGGATGAAACACCATCATTAAATAGAGTTCTAGTTTTTATTTTCAATTCTCAAATATTGTGGTGTTCAATGATTATAATTTTCACTTCACATGATTAATAGATTAATCTTCTTTTCACCACTTCTATCATGTATTGTGACATATAACATGTATTTGTGGTAGTTAAGAGTTTGGATTAATCTATTAATTCATCCTTGGTTTATATTTCTAGTTTACAAATTTCTTTGATATTTTGTTATTCAAATAAACTTTTTCACATAGGATGCTTAGGAAACTTTGATCCTTTGTAGTTAAATAATTTTGTTTACATATTATGCTTAGAATTTGTACTTATGAAGGGAAGGAAAATTTACTTATGATCTAAATTACAAGCTTAATTGATAAATCTTGAGAAAGCAGTAGATTGATTTCTAGATTGCTACTCCATGAGATTTGAAAGATAAATAATTAGGATCTTATGGAATAATGGTGTGGATTCTAATACCTTAGTTATTTTTTCTCATAAATTTAAATCTTAATTTTAGTTTATTGTCATTTCCGTATTTGTTTTATGCTTTATTTTATTTAATTTTCTTTATCAACAAACAAATCACCATTTGAATCAACTAGGTTGGCAAAGAAATTAACTTGGGTGAAATTGGTTTTCTATCTTTACACGCAATCCCTTGGGTACGATCTCGCTCTTACACGCTTATGCTATATTCGATTCGTGCGCTTGCGAGTTTATAAATTTTAAAAGACACCGTTTTTGGTGACAACATGGGTCTCAGCAAGTCGGGCTGGCCCGAAAGCCAATTCAGCCTGAGGTCCAAAGTCGAGGGCTGACGACATCAGCGCAATGTCAGCATGAGCGTAGCGCAAGCTCCAGCCTGTAGAAGACAGGTGTCAAGGCCTGGGCGCTCCGAAATCTGCTTCTCCTCCTCCAATCCAACGGCTAGCATTTTTTTGGCAATAAAATTATGAAAAAATTTAAAAAATACCAAAATATTCGGAGTAAATGTCTTTCAAGACCTTATTTTCATTTTCAACATTTCAGTAAATGTCTTTGTCCTTTTACTTTTATTTATTTTTATATTACTCCATTTACTTAAGTTTACAATGCAAATAAGGAAGTACCCCCCATTTGGATTCAAATAAAAATACTAGAAAATCAAATTCCCACCAAATCAAAATATGAAAAATCAATTTTAGTGCAAAATACGATTTAGCCAAAAAAATAATGGCTCATTAAGTCAATATATATTTCATACTAAAATCCCAAAAAATCAAGTTTTCTTATTTGATGTGTAAGGAACAAAAGCCGCCAAAAATTATCTTGAGAAAATGATTATTTCGAAAAATCATTTTTCATACTTAGTCAATATTGCACATCCGCTAAAAAATTTCTGGGTCCGCCAGTGCACGTAGGAACTCAAAAATCTTATCCGAAAATATTATCCAAATTAATTATTGAGATAAAAAAATTTGTGAAAAAAACAAAAAAGAATAGTAATTGCCCTTTGTCATGGCAATAGATGGAACACACAATACTATTTGCAAGGGCAACCACTATTCACATGAATAGTGGCTGCCCTAGCCCCGCCTTCCCATGGCAAGGGGTAAATGGGTGGAGTTGCTCTTAAAGTTGGCACTGATAGTGAAGAAAAGAAGTTTAAGCTTATATTAATTTGAAGATGGATTAGGAGTTCGGTTCTTTGGTCCCTTTCTGGTTTGTTCAATTTTTCCACATCTGATTAGGAGTTCGGTTATTTGGTCATATTAAACAATAATTAGGGACTTCTGTTTAATTATTAGTGATCATGTGCTGTACGCAAAACTGATGTACATTTAGACTTTTGGGTTAATGATTTTAATGATCCTGTTGAATATACGGCCCCCTCGACTCGTTTGTGTGATAAATCAATTAAAACCCATAAATCTATCTAGCTTCTAGAATGGTTATGAGGGATAAGTCATCTAATTGTGATTGTACTTGGATGGCCATATATAAACTTTGACCAAAATTAAAATTATATGAATGGACTTGACTTTTATTTTGAGAGTATTTTAAATTCAAAGATGAAAGATTTTCTTTCGTAGTTAAAAGATTTTGAGTCTCTCCACCTACTATTAAGAAATTGATGCTCACTTCTAATAATAAGAATTCATATAGGGGGTCTAACCCAGTAAAAAAGAGCATTAATTCTTAGTAAAAAATTCATAGGCTACATCCCTTCTTCATGTCACAAAGCAACCTTGGAATATTTCTGAACCAGGCAGGTTTCCTTTTTGTGTGTTGTTTTTGGGCCTTCTACTCACAAGTAATTGTTAAGACAACTAGATCACTAATTAAAAAGAAATACAATATCTTAACACGATTGAGTTCACGCCTTATCTTAATGCTATTTGAATAGAAGAAATAGGGGTTTAGGGTTAACAGAGACATTTCAACTACCATAAAAATATTAAGATTGAATAACGTGAATCAGCCAAGTAAGGATTACCTTTAATCCCAAATGCGTCGGTCCATGAATAAAAATACTTGTAAAAACAGAAAAAGGTCTCTTGCAAGTTGCATGGCATGGACCTCACCGTTCAAATCTGTTTAGTTTTTTTCATCAGTTGGCAGTATACAAAAACTTAGAGAGTACGCTACTATTATATTAATATCTGAATTATTTTGCTGCATGTTCCAATCGTAAGTAATATAGAAATAAAAAAAAAGGATGGTAAGAAAATAGTTTTCATTTTTTTAGGATTCTTCCTATTGAGAGGGACCATGACATACTAACACTGCACAAATTGGAATGAATCAGAACTTCTTAAGGAACCTTTCAACTATAGATAAGTGGATTCTTAATTTCTCTAAACTACTACATTAGAATATTCAACTTTGTTCAATATTGACAGAGAAATATCACTAAATCAAGATAAATCATATACCTAATAATTGAAACACCAGTTACCAGGTTAAAAACATGATTTCCCACATTCTCATCACATATTTCAAAACGGATTCGATAGTTTTGATTGTTGTTGAAGAAAAGGTTAATGTCTCTAAGTAGCAGAACAACCAGCTCTGTCTGCTGGGAATGAATAATTTTGCACCCCAATGGAGAATGGTGGGTTCTCCAATTTAATTATGTGGGGGAACAACAGAATAAAGAATGAGACAGGACACAGTCATAATAATACGTAGTTTTATAAAGCTTATGCAATATACCCCTCCTCCTTAGGTCCACACCAAAGATGACGTTTAAGGAGGAAAAAAAATGTACCAAGAACATGGCCAAGTTGTTACTAATCCAAAATTTTTGGTCACCAGTTAAACAATTAAGTCTCAAGGACAGATTCCGATTTCGAACGTATGGGGCGGATTAAGGCTTCAAAATTTCCAGAAATAATGCCAAAAAAGTCTCAAGGACTGGTCTTCTGCTGCCCCAAAAACAAAGGTATGGCGTTCTGGGTTTGATGAGATTCCAATTTAATGCGCAAGTATGGGTTTGGTTGGCCAGGAAATAGCCTGGTATCTTTCTATCTTTTGATGTCATTGAAAAAGAAAGCAATATCTGTCAAAAGGGTAATTGCTAATCATTAAATAAGATTATTGTAAAACATGTTTCAATCACCATCTTTTGATTATTGATACTCTAATAGACCCTCTTAATTATTCATTTATAAATTAATATCCCACACAATGCTCACGCATTTTTACAGGCGGCTATCTTCTTTGTATTTTATTTTACTTTTATTCAGCATTTGACTCTTACCAAAAAGTCTCATATTGAATGCTTCAAAGCCAGACGTCTAGAGGGTAAACATTACACTATAGAAGCCTGCAACAATTCTTTGTATTAGCGTGTGTGTCGTTAAGTACTTTGGTCATTTCACCATGAAAGTTCCTTTTGAGCTATATTTCTTCAACCTTATTTCTTCTCCCATGCAACTCCTCTGACGACGATGAGCCGAATGGACAGCCGCCTACTTAGCCTTGCTAAATTTCATATCTTCTGTACTCTATCATTGGCTGCAGTCATCTTCATCTTCTATGCCGACAGCATCATCTACAATGACTCTGAAAAATCGGTTGAGTTGAATGATAAAGCTCCTTCTCCAGTCCTGCTGCAGACTCATAGTTCTGCAGGCCATTTGATCAAGTCTGATATAAATCACATAGCCCTGCGTTCCATGCAGGAAGAGACCCTTGAGGTTGATAGAGAAATTCTTCCAAGTCCTCTTGTTCCTCCTTTCAATGCTACAGAAGAGGAAAGAATCGCTTGGTTTCGGAGCAAGCTACCCAAATTTGAGATTTTCAAATCAGACAGGTCTGCAAGGCAATTCCACGGTCGTGTTCTGGAATTCTTTAACAAGAAGTGTGAGGGGCAGTTCTTTATGACATGGATTTCGCCGGTGAGGTCCTTTGGTAGCAGAGAGTTTTTGTCCATGGAGAGTCTTTTCAGAGCCCACCCTCATGGATGCTTGATGATTCTCTCGAGAACTATGGACTCCCGACGTGGTTACAGAATTCTGAAACCGCTGCAGGATCGCGGGTTCAAGGTTCATGCAGTGACACCAGACTTATCATTTCTGTTCAAGAATACCCCAGCTGAAGCCTGGTTTGCTGAAATGAAGGGAGGCAAAAAAGACCCTGGTGAGATCCCATTAGCCCAGAATCTGTCTAATTTGATGAGGCTTGCAATTCTATACAAGTATGGAGGTGTTTACTTAGACACAGATTTCGTAGTTTTGAATTCATTCTCGGGGTTGAGAAACTCAATCGGTGCACAAAGTGTTGATGTGGCATCTAAAAACTGGACCAGGCTAAATAATGCAGTTCTGGTGTTTGATATGAATCATCCCCTTCTGTACAAATTCATGGAGGAATTTGCCTTGACTTTTGATGGGAATAAATGGGGGCACAATGGTCCGTACCTGGTGTCCAGAGTGGTCCAGAGGGTGCAAAACCGACCAGGTTACAACTTTACAATTCTACCCCCTATCGCCTTTTACCCCGTCAATTGGAATAGGATTGGGGGACTGTTTAAGAAGCCAGGAAGCCAAGCTCAGTCTCGATGGGTAAAAGCAAAGCTGCTTCAGCTCAGCGCGGAGACTTATGGGGTACACTTGTGGAACAAGCAAAGTAGCCGAGTCGCTATTGAAGAAGGAAGCATTTTGCAGAGATTAATCTCCGATCATTGTGTCATATGCAGTGACATATACAGTTCTGAAAGAATTTTCTCAAACGTATAAATGGTGAAGCATCTTCAACCAACCAACAGTGACGAAGCTGCAGACAGGAAATTGATACAAGCCTCCTATTTGTTAGTATACTCTGTTGCAGGAATTAGCTACGATTCAAGAGCTATGGAATTCCCTCTCCTGTTTTTTTTTCATTCTTTTTTTCCATTCGTATAAAGTTCAATTTGTCTTTTTTACTTTCATTTTGAATATTTTGCCCCAGTGTAAGTAAGATCATCATTTCATTGTAAATCCAAGATTCTGTAAACGAGTTGTGGCAGACATTCCCTGTCTCAATATGTTAATAGAAGCTAACCCTTTTTTCTTTTTTGATATAAATAAACAAATGAGGTTTTCCTGTATTACAAGTTTGCAGACTAATACTAATATTTTCTTCCACAGAAGGCAATCCTAAGCCGCCTCAACCTCAATCTCAATCTAAAACCTCTGCATCTCCATAACCCAAATCCTGGCAATCTCCTAAATGACTTTTTCCTAGTCAGCTTGCGGTTGCCAATTCTTACCTCTGTATTCCGGAAGCCATGCTCTCCATCCCGGAAGCTACCATCTGAAGGAAACTTACTTGGTCCATCAATCCTAGATTCATTTATTTGTCCAAACTGCTTGATGGATTGCCATGGATCATGCATTTCATTTTCATTGTCTGTATCACTGCCCCATAGAAGAATAGGCTTAATTATGGATGAGCAACTGAAATCCTCAAAATGGTTCGCCAAACTTGTATGCTCCATGTCAAATAATCTCCTCAACGATGTGTTTCCTACTTTCATCAAACCTAACAAACTGCTACTTTTTCGAGCTGAAGAAAACGAGGAGCAGGAAGCAGCTGAGGAAGAGGAGGAAGACGACGAAGATGAAGACTGATAAAGAGATTTCTGATACTCTATAATCCGCCTTATCCTTTCTTTTTGAACTTCTGGATCAACAAGGCAACTGCTATCATCATCCTTCTCTTCGGTTATTTCCGATGAATTCATCAAAGTCCTAAAGGTCTAGGGTATTGGGAGCGCATAAAGGAGTAGACAAGATGCAGGTTTATGAAGAAGAAGCAGAATAGTGAAGGAAAACACCAGCGGAAGGGACTAAGGCGGCAATAAATCCCTATAAACTATAAAGAATGCTGAAAGCCGGCGATACGAAAGCATTTGTTTTTCCTACCATGTGTTTCCAGGAAGGTTTTGTGTCCAAAAAGACAAGACAGGAAGAAAATAGCCTATCTAGATTTTAAACAATTAAATAAACAAGTGAAGTGAAACACAAAGCATATCTTGGAAACTGTCCTAACAAACTACAAAAATAAACACATATGGAAATTGAAGTTTAACGCTTAATTCAATTCACTAAGTTTTTTAAGGCGGCAGGACCAACGTGGGCAGTTTCGCATCGTGTAATGCAGTGCTCGAAGCTAGACTGAATTTTTTTGGTGGTAAGAGAAAGGGTTCAGTGTTGGGAAATTGTGCCATGATGGCAATCTTTTGGGTAATTTGGGGGGAAAGGAATAGGAGAATTTTTGAGGATGTGGTTGGAGACGAGATACAGCAGCTATGGGATCGTATACGTTTATGGACCTCACTTTGGGCTTCTGTTTCAGTTGAGTTTAGGGTCATTAGTTTCCAGCTCATCCATCTAGATTGGAAAGCAGCTGTTTTGTAGTCTAGAGGCTTACAGCTCCGTTCTTTTATGGTGGCCTACTCGGCCATCTCGTGTATGTTTTTTTGTTTTCCCCTTTATGGAATAATATTGTTTCTTTTCAAAAAAAAAGACTCATCAAATAAAGCAATTCAAGGTACATAAATTACAATTATAAATAAAAATCAAAGAGACTGGGCTCAACTAGTTAAGACAGAGACTCATCAATTTCAACCTTGACAATTGTATCGTCTTCAAACTTATCTTTCTTAGGGGGAGCCACAGGCACCGGAACCCTAGGTGGACCTCTTCCTTTGTTCTTGTTCCGAGGCCTCGCCTAAAGTTCAAATTTTTATTTTTCGAAAAATATTCAAAATTCAGAAAAACAAATACAAAATCATAAAATTCATGAGCAAAAGATGATGAGGAAACGGTCAAAATCAGAAATTTGGCTTACATTGCCATAAGAGTGATTGAAACGTTTTCCTCTTTCGGTTTTCTTATCGCCCCTACCGCAGTACACTGAAGAATCAGAAAGAAAAAATTAGGGCATATGAGAGAGAGAGAGAGAGAGAGAGAGAGAGAGAGAGAGAGAGAGGGAGGAGTTTGGAATACCTGAAGGGACTGATGGAGTGGTAGCTGTGGAGACTGAGAGCGAAGCTGTGGAGGAGGGGAGAGAAATGGATAGGGTTTCAGACTGAAAAAAAGAAATGCGAGAGCTGAAAGCGAGCGTTTGAGTGGGGATTGGAAGAGCTCCGAGTATCAGTGACGCCATGGTTGAAGGTTGAAGCTCGAGAGAAGCGGATAAGGTTTTCGAGGGAAAGTGTTGTGTTTTAGGAGATGGCTCCTGTTTTAGAGACCGTTGGGTTGGCTCTTGATTGTAATAGTCTTGGGCTGGAATTTCAAAAGGCCCAAATTGGGGTTCATTCACAAAGCCTAAGCTCACAATTAGGTTGGGTCCTCAATTAACAGGGGAAGAAAACTTGTTTGGCCTTCCAAGTTCCAACCAATTCATTAGAATCATATGCATCCAGAGATTTTATGGGTACAATGAGAAATTTTGGGATTGTTTTCAAAATGTGGTGGGTTTGCTAAGGTTTTGGTGCATTTACAAATCCCTAAAATATTCTTTCATACGTATGAACCTACAGTGTTAAATCAATATTGAAAGATATTTCAAGTTCAAATGCCTCATTTCTTGTCAGTAAAATAAAAAACAAAGCTATTTGATTGGTGATAGAAAATTACTCACAAATATTATTATAGGAGTTCATTTCCTAAGATGATGAGAATGCCCCTCTTTAATATTATTGTCGGATATAAACAAGCTAAAATAAGAGCAAGTCTAGCAACACGGTTTTTTTTTTGGGGCTTTGGGGGGTTTGGGCCAAAGGCTGCCCCGGGTAGGAGGTGAGGGCCACGAGATTGGGCTGGCCAGGAGGGGGAGTTCAGCCTGAGTTCAAACCCAGAAAGTTTCCTGAACGTCAGCAACAAAATTTTTTTATAAAAAAATCAAAAAAATTCAGATTTTAAAAAAAATAAATACTTAGTCATATTTTTCACTTGCCACACCAAAAATTTTATCCTAAAATATTGTCCAAATTAGTTGTTTAAATAAACAAATTTGAGAAAAAAAAAAATATGAATAGTGTTTGTCCCTTGCCATGACAATTGCTGGAGACACATATTGCTTTTTGCAATGACAGCCACTATTCACATGAATAGTAGCTGCCCCAGCCACCCATCCCATTGCCATGGCAAGGGGCTGGAAATGCTCTAAGTAGCTAGAAATGTGGCCTATTTTTATATTAACCTCTAAATTGATACAAGGATGTAATTGGTATTTATGTCCAGATATTTAAAGAGTGATTCATCGTTGAAACAGACATTTTTATACCAAATTTAGAATACACTAGATGACAAAAAATTGACCGTACTTGGCCAGACCGTACAACGTGCCTCATCAAGAACAATTCTTTTGAAGGTGAAAAGAATGTCTCAGAAAGTGTCAGATTACATGCTACTTAGGCACACCCCCAAATTTCCTATCTTCTCCACCATCTCATTCGCTAGCATATTCTTCATTATCTATGCAGACAACACTGTCTTTAACCTTCCCATGCATCCTGTTGACCTGAGAATCCACGAACTTTTTCAAGATCACAACAATCGATTACCTCGACAGAAAACTGAATTAACATTGACTGCTGAGAGCATGCCACAGCTTTCCATGCAGGAAAAGATAGATGAAATTGCAGAGGAAGTTCCTGATCCTCTGGTTCCTCCAGAAAATGTCACAAAAGGGGAAGCTCCCGGAACTGCAGATACTCAACTCAAACAATTTAACAGAACAGTTTCATGGTCAAGTACTTGAGTTCCTCAACCATGGATGCAGTGTTCAGTTCTACATCATATGTTTTTCACTGTTAAAATAATCTAGACTTCATTAATAGTCTGCTGGTAAAATAGTAATAGTTGGCTGTTAGTAGTTGTGGGTTAAAATAATGGCGTGGTAGAAGTTAGTTACATTAACTATGTTTGGTTTTAGTTGTGTTTTAATGTGTTAAGTCAGTAGTGGCTATTATATAATAAAGCCACCCTTTTCTCTTCATTTTGTATGAAGTAAGGAACATCATCAATATATAAAGTAGAGTCCCACTACTTTCTGTCTTTTGATTATCACAAGAGAACATATTTCTTCTCTTACCTATTATTACTCCCACATAACCGTACCCACCATCAGTAATATCATTCCTATTTCCCATCAGCACCAAGTTTGGCAAAAGAGAATTCATGGCCATCCCATGGACAGTCTCTTTAAATTCAATCCTAAAGGGTGCTTGATTTGATGATCCTATCAAAAAGCATGGATTCAGGAAGTGGGTCCAGAATCCTGTAGCCGCTTCTCGATCGAGGATTCAAAGGAATAGCATTAGCACCAGACCTGCCCTTTCTAGTCAAGAACGCCCCAGGTGAAACTTGGCTTCAAGAATTATGACTAGTCTCAGACAACTGTGTCATTTGCCCTAATATGTATACTTCTTAAGGAAATTTTTAGGCTATAAGATGGTGAAGGTGAAGCCTATATGCTTAGGCATTTGACTCACCTAGTCACATCACATGCAGCAAAAGAGAACCCACTATCTCTCTAGTAGATGTTCATAGTTCCATTACAGAGAAGGTCGCGGGTCGCGGGTGTGGGCAACGGGTCGTCACGGCCTGGTGGTGGTGGTCGACTCGTGAGAGAGAAGGAAGCAATAGAGTGAGATTTTTAAAGTCAGAAAAAAAAAAAAAAGACCCGCCCAGGCGCCTAAACCGACCTAGCGGCTAGAACCGCCTGAGACCCGCCTAGGCCGATTTTTGCAAATCTGAAGCAAAAGAAAAGAATTCATAGCTATTTGAATCTCCCAACTTGAAGCAGATTCTTGTCGTCCCATACTATCAGGAACGCCATGGTTGAAGGTTGAAGCTTGAGAGAAGCGAATAAGGTTTTCGAGGGAAAGTGTTCTATTTTAGGAGATGGCTCCTGTTTTAGAGACTGTAGGGTTGGCTCTCCCATGTAATAGTCTTGGGTTGACATTTCAAAAGGCCCAAATTGGGTTTCATTCACATGGCCCAAGCTCACAATTAGGTTGGGTCTTCAATTAGCGGAGAAAGAAAATTGGTTTGGCCTTCCATGTTCCAACCAATAAAATTAGAATCATATGTATTCAGAGATTTTATAGGTAGAATGAGAAATTTTGGGATTATTTGAAAAAGTGGTGGGTGTGCTAATCAAAACCTCACGTGCATTTACAAATCCCTAAAATATTCTCTTATACGTATACGTGTAAGTGATTCTCTCTTACATGCTGAACCTACAATGTTAAACCAATGTTGAAAAATGTTTTAAGTTTGAATGCCTCATTTATCGTCAGGTAAAACAAAAAACAAAGCTATTTGATTGGTGAGAGAATGGACGGAATTTCTCACTCACAAATATTATTATAGGAGTTAATTTCCTAAGATGATGAGAATGCCCCTCTTTAATATTATTATTGGATATAAACAAGCTGAAATAAGTAGCTAGAAATGTGGCCTATTCTTATATTAACCTCAAAATTGATACGAGGATGTAATTGGTATTTACGTCCAGATATTTAAAGATTGATTCATCATTGAAACAAAACATTTTTATACCAAATTTAGAATACACTAGATGCCAAAAAATTTGCCAAATTAAGGACCAGCACTGCACGAAGTGTAGACCAGTAACATGCAGTGGTAAATCATACTTCAGAAACCTCCTATTTCAATTTCCGCTACTATATATATGTAAGGCCGTACTTGGCCAGACCGTACAATGTGCCTCATCAAGAACTAGGGGTGGGCATTATTACCGAAAACCCGATCGAACCGCCCGAACCGAATCATTTTAGGTGGTTTGGTTCGGTTTTTATACTTAAAAATTACATAATCGGAGAAAAAACCGGCCGAACCGGCTATGAACCGGGTTGGACCGGTTTTTATTCCTTGCAAACCGCTGAAAAGGAACCGGACCGAATATTTTATTTTAAAAAAAAAATACAAGTGTCAGCGGATGATTCGTTGATTGTATGCCATTTCCTACTCCTTGCTACACCAGATTAGACGAAACCCTAAATATTTGATAGGCTTCGAAATTTTTTTCATTCCGCCTCCTTCCTCTCAGTCACTCTCTCTCTCGCCTTTACCTCTCTCACTCTTTCTCCAGATTTCTCACACGATCTCGCAGTCACTCTCTCTCTCTCTCTCACCCGCTCTCTCTCTATCACTCACTCTCTTTCTCACCCGCTTTCTCTCTATCACTCACTCTCTTTCTCACCCGCTCTCTCTCTCTCTCGCCTCTGCCTCTTTTGTTTTTCCAGATTTCTCACCTGATCTCTCTCAGTCACTCACTCTGTCTCTCACCCGCTCTCTCTTAGCCACTCTCACTCTCGTCTCCCTCTCTCGATTTTTGTTGGTTTGAGGTATTAATATGTTGAAACCCTAATTCAAAATTTAGGGATTTTGGTTTATTTATGTTAATTCTATTTATTTTGTCTGACTTGTATATATATTTTTTCTGGACAGAGTTGATTTGAAGGCTAAGGAAAAAGGATTGGCTTGCTGTGTTTATTTCTGAGTAGAAAAGCCGCACTCTCGCTCTCTCGCTCTCTCTCAGATATGCAAAACCTGGTTGTATGACATTCTGAGTATGCTCTTCATAAATTCATGGGTCTTTCTTGATTTTTAGGTTTCTGCATATTTGTCTTTTATTTGATGTTTTATGCTTATTTGACTTTGAGAATTCCCAGGCTCATGTATGTGTACTGGTTTCGATGATAGAGCATAATATAGGTTTCAATCTGTGTGGCATATATGTTTCTTTTTTCTGTGTAGTGCAGACACTCACTGATATCTTGAGCCACCAACTTGAAAAATATGAGCTTAAACTAAATCCTGGACTTGAAAAAGACGAGCTTAAACTTTTGCAACCAGCTTGAAAAAGATGAACTTAAACTTTAAAATTTTCATTTATAGATGCTGGACTCTAATTGCTCTTTTTATAGGTGGAGTTTAAAGTAATTTTTTGGTCAAATATGATATGGGTTCTCTTTGATTTATTTAGTGGTTTGCTTGATGTTTGTTTGTTCGGCAGCTCCTGAAGGATTGGCTTTGTATATATTGATATCTGCCTCTGTATATATATATTTTTCTAACTCTCTACGTATATTTTTTTCTGGACAGCATTGATTTGAAGGCTAAGGAAAAAGGATTGGCTTGCTGTGTTTATTTATGGTAATTTTCTATATTTTTTGGTTCAGGAATTTTTGGTTTATGTCATAAGATTGTTAACTGTTATGAATAATGTCTGATAAAAGGAACTGCTATCTGGCAATTTTCTTTTTATTTGATATTTTTTGGGGGACATTGCCCAGCAACCGAGTTTTATTAATAGTGTGTGTGTGTGTGTCTGCTTCTATACTAATCGAGTTTCCTATACTATCCTTACCTCTCTGTGTGTGTCTGCTTCTATCCTTACCTCTGTTCTGTGTGTGTGGTTATAATCATTTTTTGTTCTCCACTAATGTTTCCCTGTGATATCATTATTATTATCCAGAATTGATTTGAAGGCTAAGGAAAAAGGGATTGGCTTGCTGGTTGTGTTTATTTCTCGTAAATTTTTATATTTTGGTTGTTTTGGTTGCTATATTTTTTGTTGTTGTCATGGAAATTTATTTCTTTTAATTTGGATTTTCTTTTAAACTTTGCAAATATGCAGATTGTGATTGAGATTACTCTCACAATCAGCTATGGTCTGTAATAATTATTGGATTATTTGGACATGAGTGGTGGTTGATGATTTTCTAGGTTTTAAGGGTTTTTAATATTTGAATGATGATAAACTTTAAATAGGAGAAACTGAAAAAACAGCATGGGCTTGGAAACTTTTTTTTTTCAAAAGAATGGGCCTGGAAAACTTAAAAAAAAAGAAAGAATGGGCCTGAAAAACTTTTAAAATAACCTTCAATTGCTGCTTTTGTTGGGCCTCGGCATACATCCAAACCGAACCAACCCGACCCGCTTAATTCGGGGTATCGACTTAAGTCGAAAATGGGCCTAATAAACAGGTGTGCGGTTTAGGATTTGGGCCTGCCAAATGACCCGGTTCGGCGAACGGTTTGAGCCCATAACCGACCCAACCCGACCCGTGCCCACCCCTATCAAGAACAATGCTTTCTCCAAAAAAATAATCACCCTATCCTACTCTTTTGAAGGTGAAAAGAATGTCTCAGAAAGTGTTTGATTACAGGCTACTTAGGCGCACCCCAAAATATCCTATCTTCTCCACCATCTCATTTGCTATCATATTCTTCATCATCTATGTAGACAACACTGTCTTTAACCTTCCCATGCATCCTGTTGACCTGAGAATCCATGAACTTTTTCAAGATCACAACACTCGATTACCTCGACAAAAAACTGAATCAACCTTGACTGCTGAGAGCATGCCACAGCTTTCCATGCAGGAAAAGATAGATGAAGTTGCAGAGGAAGTTCCTGATCCTCTGGTTCCTCCAGAAAATGTCACAAAAGGGGAAGCTCCCGGAACTGCAGATACTCAACTCAAACAATTTAACAGAGCAGTTTCATTTCATGGTCGAGTACTTGAGTTCCTCAACCATGGATGCAGTGTTCAGTTCTACATGATATGGTTTTGGAACAAAAGATTTTCATATGCCTTTTTCACCCAAAAGAAAAAATAAAAAGTATAAAAGTATAAAAGTATAAATTATAAATGGCAGTTTGTAATTTAAAATGGTTCTCTAAAATTCTTAATATTCTCATAAAATCCAATGAATGCTATTAAAATGTAGAATTTTATTTTTTTTTAGCTTTCAACTAATAAAGTTACAGGATTCTTACGTGCAATCAGAGATTTAATCACTGTTCTAATCAACGGGTCTAGCCTAGTGATCTAATCAAATCCTGAATGCATTTTAGAAACCCTAAAATTGGGCATGTTCTAGGAGCAATGGTGTTGTTGGAAGTGACAATATTGGAGGCCCAATTGAATGCGAGAATTGATTTCTTCTTATAAACCTAATTACACCAGCAAATAGCTTTGGTGATTCGTATGATGAACATGTCCCTGTCTTTGATAATTATTGTTTGATTGATCCAATGATGTAAGAGGTATAAATAATCAACAAGCTGTAATAAGTAGTTATTAAATGTGCCCTTTTCATATATTAACCCCCTAATTGATTCACGGATGTAATTTGTATTTATGTTTGTCAAAATGGCCATGAAAGCTCGATTAAGATTGTTTTGAACATTAAAGCAATAAAAAACACTCATAATATTTGCTAAATATTTGGTCCTCATAACTGCAATACTTGCCACATACATTCACGTCTAATTCTTGCAAAGATGATTCAAATCAGACCCATGTTTAAATCATTTCAAGCTCGTCCACACCATTGCTTTAAATCATACACTAAATAGAAACTTATAAATACCACTTGGCTTGATCACCATGGCTCCTCATTAAGATCAATGCCTTCTCCAAAAGAATCCTCTCCCAATTCTACACTCATGACAGTCAAAAGAATGTCTCACAAAGTGTTGGATCACAGCCAGCTTAGCCGCTCCGCGAAATCCTCCCTCTTCTCCACCATCTCATTTGCTGCCATCTTCTTCATCATCTATGCAGACATCTTTGTCTCCAACCTTCCCATGCATACAATTGACTTGATGAGAAGTCATGAAGTTCTTGACCATAATCATGACCAGACTCAAGTGCCTCAAGAGCAAATTGAGTCAACCTTCATAACTGATCAGAGCACGCCACAGCTTTCAATTCAAGCAAAGATTGAGGAACTTGAAGAGGAAATTCGTGATCCTCTGGTTCCTCCAGAAAATGCCACAAGAAAGGAAAGACTTGTGTGGTTCCGACGAAAACTGCCAGAGCTAGAGATACTCAAGTCAGACAACTTGTCACAGCAGTTCCACGGTCGAGTGCTCGAGTTCCTCAACAATGGATGCAGCCTTCAATTCTACATGGTATGGCTTTCACCAGCAAAGTCATTTGGGGAAAGAGAATTCTTGACCATGGACACCCTCTTCAAATCCCACCCTCAAGGATGCTTGATGATCATATCAAACTCCATGGACTCAGCAAGAGGGTACAGAATCCTGAAGCCTTTACTTGACAGAGGGTTCAAAATACTTGCAATCGCACCAGACTTTTCCTTTCTTGTCAAGAACACACCAGCTGAGTCTTGGCTTGAAGAATTGAAGAGTGGCAGGACAGACCCAGGTTATATCCCATTATCTCAAAACCTATCAAATCTGATTAGGCTTGCAATGCTATACAAATATGGAGGTATCTACTTGGACACAGACTTAATAATTCTGAAGGATTTCTCTGGGTTGAGGAATGCAATTGGAGCAGAAAGTTTGGATTCAGAGTCCAAAATCTGGAACAGACTAAATAATGCAGTGATGATCTTTGACATAAACCATCCAATTCTGCTAGACTTCTTAGAAGAATTTGCTACAACTTTTAATGGGAACAAATGGGGTCACAATGGACCTTACTTGGTCTCCAGAGTAATTGCTAGACTAGAAAGGAGTGGGAGGTCACTGGATTATAACCTTACAATATTACCTCTTAAGGCATTCTATCCATTGGACTGGATTAGGATACACAGGATCTTCAGGAAGCCCGAGAGGGAATCGGAGTCAAGAGCGGTGGAAATCACACTAAATGAGCTAAATGCAAGGGAGACTTACGCTGTGCACCTATGGAACAAACGAAGTAGACAGTTGGCCATTGAAGAGGGAAGCGTCATGGCGAGATTGATCTCAGAGCACTGTGTCATTTGCCAGGACCTATAACCTATATGTTTCTTAAAGAAAACTTATATGCTGTAATATGGTGAAGGAGAAGCTACTTCAAGCAAAGTGACTCATCTGTGGCAAAGCCTCTGCGGAACTCAGAAAAGAAAAGGAGCTCTTTGTTCAGAAGTAAAATTAAATTGGTAGTTTAATGCTTGAATAAGTCCCAAGGCTAGGGAAGTTTTTGTTTAATGCATTGTCTTTTTGTTTTGAGATATTCTATTTCTCTGTTTCAAATGTAAAAAGATCACGACTTTATATATGTAGTTTTAGATATTCTCAAAAGCATGATAAATCTGTTATGAGTATTTCTGTTTCGATGAGTGTTCAAATTTAGTAGAAAAGCTACTCTGCATTTAGAGCCGGTGCAGTTTCTTGCATTTTAAAGAGAAACAAACCAACCAATCAATCCTATTGCTTTAATCACTTCACTTCAGCACAAAAGTTTTGCACAAAAACTTTCTGATGCCATCATGTCCTTTTTCTAGTGATTCCATTTCTGGATCCACAAAATAACACATAAATTGTGAAACTAGATACAACATACATATATAGACTCATTATAGAAGAGGAATCAATTACATAAATGACTGATAAACTCGATGGATGGCCAACAAATTTACATTAGCGAGAGTGAATGCTATAGTATGTCTGTATGACCGTGAGAACGAAAAGGGCCACAGCAGCAACGAATGATATGATACTCCATGGACTAGAGAAGTACGTGCGGTAAAGGAAGTTTGTATGTCTCCTAAATCGCACCCTGGTCGATATCTTGTGTTTACTCCACGGCAACCAAGACTTACAGTATGCATTCACTTGGTCACACAACTTACCAAAACAGAAGTCCTTCACAACAACCATGTCCAATATAGTTTTGAATTCAGTGAAATATTCTTGGTCTCCAACACTATTGTGATTTAATAGATTTATGATCCCTCTTTCCCTTAGTAGTTTTATATCCCCTGTGGAACTAATGAGACTCTTCATGAGGATCAAATACGACGTAATATGATGCGTACTTCTAAGGCTGCATTGCTCAAAAGCGATCAGGTTCCTAAAGAGTGAATCTGACGTCAAGTGAATGTCCACTGGTGGAATTCTGATTATTCCCTTGACGAAAGTTATGTTTAACAAATGGTCCTCCGACAACCCTTTTTCAAACTCAATCCCAGCCCTTAAAAGGTTTGAAGCACTAAAATTGAATCCCCATATTTTAATATTGGTTGCAGCTGCTTGTTCAGGTCTAGGAATCCCTGAAGTTAGATGTATTGCAGAAACATGTTGAATGTGAGAAGTCAATTCAACAGAGACTGAGATTGAGATATGACCAGGTCGGATCTCTGTAACACTGCGTTTCAGTTGGTGATTTGTTGTTGTGGAATCTAAATTTGGGAGGTAAAATTTGTGCAAAAGATGAAGCAAATGATGGTTTTTTGTGTCAGGCTCTTCTTTTGTTGACTTTTGGTTCATTTCAAAGAACTTAAGAGCAAGGCTAGTGACAGAGTTCGGTGTACCCTTAAGATGAGACTTCATAGAATCATACAAACTTTTGAGAATAAAGAAGGGGATCTGGTTTTCAAGTAATATCAGATCATGGCGAAGAGCTGCAATCATCCAAGCACTATTGAATATCGGATCAGAGTCGTCTTCTAACTTCATATTTAAGTGTTGATCATACCTGAGGAAAAGTTCCAATATAAAGCAACCATCTAGTAACATGATTTCTGCTAGCTTATTCTTATCAATGTGGTCTATCTTTTCGGAATAGCATCCACGAACCTTTTCATCTAAATCATAAATAGCATTGGTACACACTTCTAAACATTGGAGGGATTGTGGATGATCTTCTATTCGTTGAAAAAAATATTGCATGTAATGCCATTTATGATGTCTCATAGCTACAAGGGCATGGTTGCCTAGATGGAAGGGTCCAATTGAGACAACACGAGAGTTGTATGCTTCATCCTTGACTTTTCGAAGGTTTTTTGGGACTTTATAAATGCTCAAGTTTTCTGACCCTGTTGCCACTTTCTGGTGAAGTTTTTTAGTAATCTCCCGCTTCCATTCGTTCTTATCAGTAGCTTCTGCTTCCTACCATGATTTTATAGGACAGCAATGAAACACAACATAAGTATAAATGACACATGCATGATTCAATATTGATGAAACAACTGCATCCGAAACTCAAATCTACATCTTACCAGTTGTAGGATGTCCTCATTACTCATCTCAGCAGATTTTCCTTTGCCGTTCAGCTTCCAGTATGAGCTTCCTGAGGGACGAAATATTGCCTTTTTTAGCCCTATTATGATAAAATATAGTTATTTAATCATACTTTCCTCCTCTGCGCTCCCAAACCTATTGTTTTCTGAGAACTTCAAGTTCTCAAACAGACCAAGTCAATCATCAAGTTTTGAACTTCTGCTAAATTTTTTAGTTAGAAATATTGAACCTTTTTATAATGGAAATGTTGTGTGTAAAACTTTGTCAATTTATTATATTAGGCTCAACCATCCTAATGTCTCTGTCTTCAATCAGCTGACTTTAGTCCTCAATCAGCTTTGACATCTTAATCTCAGAAGAAAACTAAACATATGTAGTAGTTTGTATAGTTTTCTTTGTATTTGTTTGTATCTGAACCCAACCAAAAGAGAAAAAAAGTAACAGATGCATTTTTATACTGTAATGTGCACCCCCATCTTCGCACTTAACACACGAGAGAAGAAATTGCAAAACCAGAAACTCCAACAACTGAAAAAGAACTATATTTCAATGTCAACGGAAAATGCTTCCTGATAGACTTTACTCTTATATGCCCATATGTTTTCTGAAAGTAGAGAACATCTCATTCAATCGTACTTCCCTCCTCCTGCCCTACCAAATCGTTTTTTCTTTTCTTTTTGGAGAACTCCTAGTTCTCAACATACCAAGTCAACAATTAGGTTTGTATTTTCTTTGCCAGATTTATTAGTTAAAAAATATTTCAATTCTATAATAGCTTGTTGTGTGTTAAAATAGTCTTTTTTTTCTATTAAGCAAAACCATCCTAATGAATGCCCCTGTCCTTTTTTCTGTTGGAGAAAAAAAACCTAATTAAATATGAACTCTAAGTTTAATCCTCAATCAGCTTTGACATATTCATCTCTTACAGAAGAAAGCTAAACATACAGCATAGTTTTATTTGTACCAAACATGCATTTGCCTGTATCTGACCCCAAACAGAGGAGGGAAAACATATATTATGCTCGCAGTTGCATTTTTATACTGTAATATGCACCCGGTCTTTGCACGTAACACATATAGAGTATGATTAATTTGTTAGATAACCTAAGACAAGCTATGACGTACGTCACTTACCTAAGAAGCAACCTTCAAATTCAAAACAATTTGCATGCTTGGCTGGAAAAATATTGCAGACTTCTAAATAATTCAAACTATTGACTTGTTATCTCCTGTAAATTAGAATCGTCATAAATTGATACATAATATGATAACAAAATTTAGAACTTGCAAGTAGCAGTGGTTGTTGCAGCTCTTAAGACCCCAGAATTCTTATTTCAATATAGATCAGCAAAACCCTTTGTTTTGCTTGCTCATCTATCCTATTGTCTACCACCGTTGTAGACAGAATTTCAAGAATGCCCTGGGACCCTTTCTAATAGGAAGCAATTAGCTATAACATGGTGAAGGTGAAGTTGAGCAAAATTTGTATTCTTTGATGTTTCAATTGCACATGCATATATAAAATCTGTGAAAGATTATAGATAGACTGATCATTTCTAGGGGAGGCCTACTGATTAACTTAAATAAAAGCTTGATATAAACTCATTGGCTAGATGGTCCAACGGGAACCCTCTAGCTCCAGGCGAAGAAACAAAGAAGCAGCATGGGACAGGTAAAGATCAGCTGGAAGGTGCCAAAGATAGTGTTTAAGATAGTGTTTAGAGAGTTGAGAATGTGTAAGAAGGTGGGTTTTGCAAAAAATTCCAATCTGCCATTGCATTACTAACATGGAGAGATATATACCATTGTACATGGTTAATTATTAGTTACAAACAAGATCACAAAACATGGAGAGTTTCCAGGATTTGTGTTTCCCTAAAACATGGATATGTAAACATGGAAATGTAAGAGAGATGGTAGACAAGCTTTTCCTTGTTTTAGGAAAGTGTCTATGTTTTGTCTTTGTCTTAACTAACACTCCCCCTCAAGTTGGTGCAAAGATATTACGCATGGCCAACTTGTCAAGTGAGTCATAAAAAACTTTACTTGATACGGCCTTCGTCAGAATGTCGGCAAGTTGGTTTTCCAAGTTTACAAACGGAAACTTAATTATACCCCTTTCTAGTTTCTCTTTGATGAAGTTTCGGTCGACTTCCACATGTTTGGTACGATTGTGTTGTCCTGGGTTATGTGCGATCTCGATAGCAGCTTTATTGTCACAATACAAGTTTGTAGCCTTTAATGGTTTAACTCCAAGGTCCTTCAGGATTCTCTGTAACCAGAGCAATTCACACACTCATTGAGCCATTCCCCTAAATTCTGCTTCAGCACTTGATCTAGCCACAACTCTTTGCTTCTTACTCCTCCAAGTGACTAAGTTGCCCCCCACAAATGTAAAATATCCAGAAGTAGAACGTGTATCTATGATGGATCCTGCCCAATCTGCATCTGTGTATCCTTCTAGGTCCATATGTGTATGTTTGGAGAACATTAACCCTTTTGTAGGGGTAGCCTTCAAGTACCTCATAATCCATGTTACTCCATTCATGTGTGCCTTACTTGGTTGATGCATAAACTGACTCACCATACTCACAACATAAGCTATGTCGGGGCGTGTGTGTGATAGATAAATCAGTTGCCCAACCAATCTTTGATACATTTCTTTGTCAGTGGGTACTTGATCTGGATACATCCCTAACTTGTGGTTCTGCTCAATAGGTGTGTCAGCTGGCTTACAATCAAGCATTCCAGTTTTTGTTAACAAATCTAACACATATTTTCGTTGGGATAGAAATATGCCATGTTTTGATCTAGCAACTTCTATACTAAGAAAATATTGTAACTCACCTAATTCCTTCATCTCAAATTCACTAGCAAGGAGTTTCTGAGATTCTTCATTTCTTCATTGTCATTACCGGTAACCACCATATCATCAACGTAGATGATAAGGGCCGTAAGTTTGTCACAACGACACTTTAAGAATAAAGTGTGATCTGAGTTTCTCTGAGTGTACCCAAAGCGCTTCATGGAATCGGTGAATCTTCCAAACCAGGCTCATGGTGACTGCTTTAGCCCATATAATGATTTTCTCAGCTTGCAAACGATGTTGGGACCGAGTGTCATAGAGGTCCCTGGTGGTGGTTCCATATACACTTCTTCTTGCAAGTCCCCGTGAAGAAATGCATTCTTTACATCATACTGAGGTAGTGGCCAGTCAAGATTTGCAGCCAATGAAATGAGAACACGTACGGTGTTGATCTTGGAAACAGGTGCAAATGTCTCCTGGTAGTCAATTCCATATGTTTGTGTATACCCTTTGGCCACTAATTGAGCTTTGTATCGGTCTATGGATCCATCAACTTTGTATTTAATGGTGTATATCCACCGACATCCAACTGGTTTCTTCCCTTTTGGTAACTGAACCATTTCCCATGTAGAATTCTTTTCCAGAGCTTCCATTTCAATTGTCATTGCTTCAGCCCATCTGGAATCTGTTATAGCATCCTACCACTTATTTGGAACACATACAGTAGATAATTGATTGACAAATGATGCATATGACTTTGACAATCTGTGAGTTGAAACATGGTTATTAATGGGATATTTAGATTTGGCAGTAAGGTCAGGACAATATTGAGGTTTGGGTTTTCCTCTAGTGGTCCTAGGTGGGAGAGTGTATGGTATAACATTAGGTGGTTCGGGAATTACCTCGAGTGTTTCTTCATCACGAGATGATTGGTCTGATGGTTGAAAAGGAGGGGTTGTATTTTGTAGTTGATCACAGCAAACATTTGGATTGTCTCCTCCAGGATCTTCACCAAATAAGAACGATAAGTTTTCAGTACCTTCATCGCTGTCCAAATAGCTAGCTTGCTCGGCAACCGGTCACTGGGTTCTGCGCGACCGGTCGCATTTGAGCAGATTGCAATTTCGTCGCTAGGTTCAGCGCGACCGGTCGCTTGTAGCCTACGACCGGTCGGATTTGCACAGATTCAATTTTCATCATCGTTGGGTTAAGGCGACCGATTGCTGGGGTCCGTGCGACCGGTCACATCTGGCATGCGACCAATCGTATTTGCACAGTCTTGAATTTTTTCTTCCTTCTCTTCATTCCTCCTCTCCCCCTAAAGAGAAGGGCGCGTAGAAGCTTCAAAGTAGGATAAATCTTCATGGAATGTGGCATCCATAGTGACAAAGAGCTTGCGAGTAGGAGGATGGTAACACTTGTATCCTTTTTGATTTGATCCATACCCAACGAACACACATCGAATGGCACAAGGGTCCAGCTTACTTCTTTGATGAGATGGAACATGAGCATATACAACACAACCAAATATGCGAGGAGGCAGCTTGAGGACTGGAGAAAAGAGAGACGTGACGAGCCAAGGTGTTCAGTGGAGTTTGAAACTTTAAAACACTACTAGGCACTCAATTAATGACATAGACTGCAGAAAGAAGGGCATGTCCCCATAAGTAGTGAGGGACCGATTTATCCAGCATGTATACACGAGCAACCTCAAGCAATTGTCGGTTCTTTTGCTCTGCGACACCATTTTGTTGCGAAGTAAAAGATGTGGAGGTTTGATGAATGATGTCGTGGTCTCGGAAGAATTGTGCCAATACATTGTTCACATATTCTCCACCATTATCAGACCGGAATACTTTGATGGAGGCTTGGAACTGTGTGGTAATCATAGCATGAAATTCACGGATTGCAGCGGAAACATTACTTTTATGAGCTAGTAAGTATACCCAAGTCATGTGAGTGCAGTCATTAATAAATGTAACAAACCATCTTTTGCCATTGGAAGAAACTTTAGCAGGACCCCAAACATCAGAGTGAACCAAATCAAAAGGAAATTCCATTTTATTATCACTTAAGGGAAAAACAGTTTGATGGCTTTTGGCCAATACACAAGTTTCACACCGAAACTGATGATTATCTAAGCCATGAAACAAAGACGGAAACAACCGTTGAAGATAGCTAAAGGATGGATGTCCTAGGCGACGATGCCAGAGCCAAATCTGGTGTTGATTGTGAGCTTGTGAGTTGGAACCATGAGTATGAGCTGTCCTTGGTGGTGAAGAGACCGTCAAGGAATACAATCCCCCTTTTCGTTTACCATGCCCAATCGTCACGTGAGTCGTGAGGTCCTGAAAAATACAATGGGAAGGATAGAAATGTGGCATAACAATTATGTGAGTCAAGCAATTTCCCAACATACAACAAATTGCAATTGATAGAGGGAACAAATAGTGTATGAGATAAAGATAAGGAAGGGGAAAGTGATATAATTCCTTCTCCAGCAACATTAGAAGGAACTCCATTGGCACTAGTGATGTAAGGATGACGAGACTTAGGAGATAATGTGGAAAACATAGTAGAGTCAAAAGTCATATGATCAGTTGCACCTGTGTCAATTATCCATGTAGTGGGTCGTGTACCTGATTCGGAGTCGAAGAGTAGGGTGGAAGATGGAGAAGCATCAATAGTTATGACACATGCTGCCTTAGGTGTTTTGTTGCGGGACTTGAGAGCATCCCACCACTCAGGATAACCATGAAGCTTAAAGCACTTCTCAACAAGATGATTACCACCACAATGAGTGCACTTCTGAGCTCCCTTCGTATACGGTGTGGTGCCCGATAGGGCTTGACCGCCATTGCACTTCCACCACCAAGCATGGAGGATTGGCGATTGTCTTCTTCTACCACAAGTGCATAAGCTTCAATGACTGCTGGAAGCGGGTTCATAGCAAGAATCCGACTACGAACGGAATCAAAGTTGGGATCGAGTCCTTCTAAAAAATCGTACACACGTTCAACTTCAAGTGCTTGTTGGTGAAGAGCCACATCATCGGGATTGGTATGTTTGCAAGGACTGAGGCTATCGATTTCCTGCCATATTACGTGTAATTTTTCATAGAAAACATTCACAAGTTCACCATTTTGAGAGGTGGTGATGGATTGACGACGGAGTTGGTACAACTTGGAGCTATTATGAGTAACAATATATGTTTTCCGAGCTGCATCCCACATTGCATAAGCCGTTGAGCAGTGATCAAATAAGGCACGTACATTTTTGGTCATGGAGTTGAGAAGCCATGACTGCACCAAACAGTTGTCTTCATCCCAAGCTTCATAGCTAGGGTCATCAATGGCAGGGGCAATCTTTTTACCATTAATGAACCCAGCCATACGACAAGCAGTGATGTCCAAGCGAACACTACAAGACCATGCAGGGTAGTTGGACCCATCCAACCTATCGGGAGTAATTTGAGAGTAGTCATGAGAGGACCGGAGTGGTGGAGTTGTGGAGTCGATCTTGGTGGAGTTGATCTTAGAGGAGTCGGCCGTGGAGTTGGTTGAGTCGTTGGTGTCACCCATGAGGTAAATAGATAAAGAGATGTAGAGGAAGAAATAGCTTAGAACTTCAGCAAAGAAGAGCACAAATAGATAGGAACAATATAACAGCAAAGTATGGGTAAGGATATGTAGAGATTAGGCAAGAACAAGGTTATGCAGAGGCAACCAAAATCGATCGCTCTGATACCATGCCAAAGATAGTGTTTAGAAAGTTGAGAATATGTAAGAAGGTGGGTTTTGCATAGAATTCCAATCCGCCATTGTATTACTAACATGGAGAGATATATACAATTGTACATGGTTAATTATTAGTTACAAACAAGATCACAAAACATGGAGAGTTTCTAGGATTTGTGTTTCCCTAAAACATGGATATGTAAACATGGAAATGTATGAGAGATGGTAGACAAGCTTTTCCTTGTTTTAGGGAAGTGTCTATGTCTTGTCTTTGTCTTAACTAACAAAAGGGTCGTGCATGGTATATAGTTTGTCTGTAAGAAAGTGAGAATGAGAAGGGCAAGCGCACTCACCACTGATAAGAAACTCCATTTAGCAAAGAAACGATTCTTCCAAACGATCATAATTTCTCTTCGAAATTGCACCACAAAAAATACTTTAAGCTTGTTGTTGATGCTCTTTTTGGGAGAGTCAACTTAGGTAAATGAGTGTTGGATCTTCAGCAAGGAGAGAAGGTTGTGGACCTTCAGTACGGAGGGACCCTGGAAAAGGAAACGAGAGAGAAGCAGTCGTCAAGCTTCGGGCACCGGTGTGGTACCTGCCAAGGCTCTCCGATTCTTAAGTCAGTTATATGTGGTAATTTTGGCAGAGAGTAACAGTAAAGGTGAAAAATTAGTTACCCCCTCATTTTTACATGTGCACTATTCCTATTTTATAGGAAAGTGAAAGTGGGGGTTTGTCCAAAGTTTCGATGTGGGACTTTGTGCAAGTTGCTGTGATAGTGACATGTGTCCAGGGTTCTAGGTTATGCAGTTTTAGGAGTTTTGGCAATTGCCTTTAGCTGGCAATTGTAGCCTTTGGTAGGTCATGAGTCTTGTCCGTGTGTGGGTCCTCTAGGCATGCTCGGTTGATTATTGTCACATCCCGGGACCGGCTCCGCCGTAGCACGATATTGTCCGCTTTGGCCCCCCTCTGCCCTTACGGTTTTATTCTGAGAGCTCACGAGCAACTTCCTAGTGGGTCACCCATCCTAGGACTGCTCTAGCCCCTAACTTGCTTAACTTCGGAGTTCCCATGACTCCGAAGCCAGTGAGCTCCCAAAATGCCTCGTCCAGGGAAGACGTAGTGGGCCATACTCTCACCTAGCACGATATTGTCCTCTCTAGGCCTCAGCCCGCAAGGTTTTGTTCCTGGGCTCAACCGACCACTATCTTGCCCTCGGGCTCAAGCAACGATATCTTGCCCTAGGAGGCCTCGTGCTAGATGGATGCGGGTGTGCACATATAAGGCACATCACCCCTTCTCCGTTAGTCGATGTGGGATCTTACAATTATGATGTAAACACTTGTTAAAATGATACCAGGGCTTCTTGTGTTTGTCCACTTGGTCGAGCAATTTAGCAAACTAGAAGTCATCCTCGGGAACAACATCTTTTACAATAGTCTCAAATTCACTCAAATATTCAGGGTCGCTAAACCAATTATGGGCTATGATCTCTTTGTCCAGAAGCAGCTTGAAATATGATGTATTACTTATGAGACTCTGCAGAAGGAATGCGTGTGATGTAACTCCATTTGTACTACTAACACCGTACTACTCGAAGGCAATGAGGTTCCTCAACACTGAACTCGATGCATCGGTAATAATCAATTGGGGAATGCTCAGGACTCCATTGTCAAAATTTATGTTCAACAATTTGTTGTTGTCCCAAGCCGGAATTTGAAACTAGCAATTATAATTTTGAATGTAGTATTCCTTCAACTTAACAGATCTAAAACTGATTTGAATTGATAAAACAAATATAGATTTGAATTGATCTAATCCAATATAGATTAAGCACCGAACTACACTTTAAATTGTGAACTACATATAATGTAAAAGTAAACTTTTCACAAAGCATGTTTTTTCCTTACTAATTTACCTCGCCAATCTCTATTCTCTCTCCAAATTTTTTTTTTATCTCAAACTTTTTTACCTCAAATGCGGGATGCGAGCTACCTATTTTCTTTCTTGGCTCCTCCGTCGTGTTGGGGTCATAAGAGGATGAATTGAATAAGATTATATCAAAACGGGGCACTGAACGGGTTTTGTGCCTCCGATTTTTCCATTGGGACCAAAGTCTTGACTTTTGAGCAAATATATGATTAGCTTAATTAGGTCCTTTTCGTTGGCATTGGGCGTTACAAATTGTATTCTCACACAAAGATCCTCTTCGTTGGCATTGGGCGTTACTAATCGTATTCTCACACAAGACTCAAGACTTCAGTCCCAATTGGAAATACGTGACAGCTCTCATAATAATTTATTTCTAATAGTCTTGGGCTGGTATTTCAAAAGACTCAAATTGGGGTTCATTCACAAGGCCCAAGCTCACAATTAAGTTGGGTCTTCAATTAACAGAGAAAGAAAATTGGTTTGGCCTTCCAAGTTCCAACCAATAAAATTAAAATCATATGTATCCAATGATTTTATAGGTAGAATGAGAAATTTTGGGACTATTTGCAAAATGTGGTGGGTGTGCTAATCAAAACCCTAGGTGCATTTACAAATCCCTAAAATATTCTCTCATACGTATACATGTAAGTGATTCTCTCCTACATGTTGAACCTACAATGTTAAACGAATGTTGAAAGATGTTTCCAGTTCGAATGCCTCATTTCTCATCAGTAAAACAAAAAACAAAGCTATTTGATTGGTGAGAGAAAGTATGGAATTTATCACTCACAAATATTATTATAGGAGTTTATTTCCTAAGATGATGAGAATGCCCCTCTTTAATATTATTGTTGGATATAAACAAGCTGAAATAAGTAGCTAGAAATGTGGCCTATTCTGATATTAAGCTCTAAATTGATACAAGGATGTAATTGGTATTTATGTCCAGATATTTAAAGATTGATTCATCATTGAAACAAACATTTTATACCAAATTTAGAATACACTAGATGACAAAAAATTTGCCACATTAATGGCATGTTTACTAATCAGGAATTGGAATTCTCATCGGAATTGAATTCCACCTATGGAGAATTCTTGCGTTTACTTCACATCAAGGAATTGAAAAGTAAGCAGGGCCCACACAAAATTAGGAATTGAATTCCTGATTTTGGAGGAATTCAATTCCGGAATTGGAAGTGGTATTCTAATTCCTAGAGAATTCACCCATTAGGAATTCATCTTTTTTACCCATTATATCCTCACACAATTTTCAAAATTCCAAATATGCCATCTACTTTAACCAAAAAATGTGGACATTTTAGTAATTAGTATCACTCCTACCCCAATTCCATATGGTTTAGTAAACAACTTCAATAAGAATTCGGAATCTAACTCCCCTCAATCCATATGGTTTAGTAAACAACTTCATTAGGAATCTGGAATCTAATTCTCCTCAATCCAACTCCTCCTCAATTCAATTCATCCTCAATTCAATTCCCCCTAATTCAATTCCGGATTAGTAAACATGACATAAGGACCATCACTGCACGACGTGTAGACCAGTAACATGCAGTGGTAAATCATACATCAGAAAACCCTCCTATTTGAATTTTCAGCTACTATATATATGTAAGGTCGTACTTGGGCAGACCGTATTGTGCCTCATTCTTTTGAAGGTGAAAAGAATGTTTTAGAAAGTGTTAGATTACAGGCCACTTAGGCACACCCTAAAATTTCCTATCTTCTCAACCATCTCATTTGCTATCATATTCTTCATTATCTATGCAGACAACACCGTCTTTAACCTTCCCATGAACTTTTTCAAGATCACAACACTCGATTACCTAGACAGAAAACTGAATTAACCTTGACTGCTGAGAGCATGCCACAGCTTTCCATGCAGGAAAAGATAGATGAAGTTGCAGAGGAAGTTCCTGATCCTCTGGTTCCTCCAGAAAATGTCACAAAAGGGGAAAGACTTGTGTGGTTCAGGCGGAAGCTCCCGGAACTGCAGATACTCAACTCAAACAATTTAACAGAGCAGTTTCATGGTCGAGTACTTGAGTTCCTCAATCATGGATGCAGTGTTCAGTTCTACATGATAGGTTTTCACCAACAACCAAGTTTGGCAAAAGAGAATTCATGGCCATGGACAATTTTTTTAAATTCAATCCTAAGGCATGGATTCAGGAAGTGGATACAGAATCTTGAAGCCGCTTCTTGATCGAGGATTCAAAGTAATAGCATTAACACCAGACCTACCCTTTCTAGTCAAGAACACCCCAGGTGAAACTTGGCTTCAAGAATTATGTGTTAGTATGAAAATTGGATTGTCATTTCCTAGACTCTAGCATAGGTTGAAAATTAGTGTGTGAAGAATTGTTACCTGGACGTTTTGGCACAACTCATTCAACCACATACTTCCGAGGCATGACTTGACCATATGAGAAACTTGACAACAGGTAAATCATGACATAATCATGCATTCATTATAGGATTCCTAGTTGGAATTATTTTCACACAAGTATTTTTATGTTAATCATATTTTTAATAGGATTAGATTTTATCTCTTGATATTATTTCCTACTTTATTGGTCTAATTCATTTGTTTAGGTAGATATTATTTTAGAAGATTGGCCGTAGTGGAAAGTCATTGGGTTTCGCATCTTGCATTAGTTGGCGTCATCACATAGCATGTAAATGGAATTAGAATTTATATTGGATAATTGTTTGTTGGCTGTTTTGGCATCTCAAGGAAGAGACCTCTTTGCATGATGTCTAGGAGTTTTAGTTTGAATAGGTTTTAGAGTTATTGTTGCACAGTAAGTGTGGCAACGTGGGCTTCTCTCCAAGGAGAGAAACCTGCTTTGAATAAAAGCACGGTTGGTTCTTTTCATTCAGGAGCTTTTCACACATTAAGTTTTTCATCATATTGAATCTTTTAGGAAAAGCTGTCGTGCTCATTTTCTTTGGTAATTCACCAAGTGCTCCTTTGTTGCTTGGTGACTTATCGAATTTATTTATCATTCATATTGCATATATATATGCATGTCGGTGACTCATACGGTTGAGAGCATCGAGACTGTTGTAGCGTTTATCCTCCAGTGAGCTGGAAGCAATCGTGCCCAAGGTATTGCGTTCAACATAAGGAGTGTCAAAGATCATCCCGTGACAGAAGTTGTGTTACGAAGAAGTCGGTAAACATTATCTAGAATGTGTTTAGGATAAGTGTGTGAGTACTTTTTGTAATCATCGTTCTATAGTGGATTTGTGTTGGATTGAGGAGTCCCGTGGATTTTCCCCAGAGGTGGGGTTTTACCACGTAAAATAATTCTCTGCGTGTTCCTTTATTTTATGTTCAGCATGTTTCAGGATTGATAAGCCATATCAATCCTGTTTTCTGAAGTTTATTTTATGTTTATTGATTATAATATTAAATTGGCCTATTCACCCCCCTCTAGGCATTTTTAGTCATCCTACAGGTATTTTCATTATGACTAGTCTCAGACAACTGTGTCATTTGCCTTGTTATGTGTACTTCTTAAGGAAAGTTTTGTGCCATAAGATGGCGAAGGTGAAGCCTATATGCTTGGGCATTTGACTCATTTAGTCACATCACATGTAGCATAAGAAAACCCACTATCTCTCTAGTAGATGTTCATAGTTTCATTACAGAGAGTGTCACAGGTCGCAGGTGTGGGCAAGGGGTCGTCATGGCCTGGTGGTGGTGGTCGACTAGTGAGAGAGAAGGAAGCAACAACGTGAGGTTTTTAAAGTCAGAAGAAAAAAAGAAAGAAAAAAGAACCCGCCCAGTGCCTAGAATCGCCTAGGCCAATTTTTGAAAATCTGAAGCAAAATAAAAGAATTCATAGCTATTTGAATCTCCCAACTTGAAGCAGATTCTTGTCGTCCCATACTATCAATTTTCGGATTGAAAAATCTTACATCTTTGCAAGCATCAACACTTGAAAGGTACTCTAGCCTCCCTAACTAGACCAGTAACAAAGGTCCAAGCTTTACCTGCACACAGCTTGCTTGGATGGTCCCTGATAATTAAAAAAAAGGTGATTTGAGCATGACCCATCACCATTAAAGCATCCAATTTCAAGCTCAATCCTAGAAACTTAAAACTTTTGAAGTGCAAAAATTGAATCCCCATGTTACCTTCATTTAAAGCACAAGAGAAAGCAAGAAACGGGGGTATGAAGTTATATTTTGTGTATGAAATGGTTAATGGGTAGTAGCTGCCAAGATTGAGAACAAAACAGTGGAAAAGAGGATCCAAGTGGCAAACAAAATAAGAGCTTGAGATAAACTGTGTTGGTTTGAAAACGAAAGTGTTTCAGAGACCGTTTGGTGGGCTTTCGCTTGTATTATTAACTCCAAAGGCCCAAACATATAACCAAGGTAGTTGGTGTGAGTGGTTTGGCACTCTCATTCCTTAAGAGAGGTCAGAGGTTCGATCCTTACTCTTGTACTAAGTCACCACTTTGGCCAGCATTTTATCCCTTACAGGCCGACCCGGTGTGAGCGGGGATTAGTCTGAATTGTGGTTAAGGCTTAAAGGTGCCACCCATAGTTGGGGCTCATCTAGGACCACCTCGTGGTTCAGACCAAAAAAAAAAAGGCTCAAACATATGGGCTTCATTCACAAACCTCAAGCCCAAAAGATTTGCATATACCTTTTTCACCCAACAGAAAAAATAAAAAGTATAAAAGTCTAAATTATAAAGGGCAGTTTGTAATTTAAAATGGTTCTCTAGAATTGACAATCCAATGAATGCTAATTAAAAATAGAATTTTTTTTTTAGCTTTCAACTAATAAAGTTATGGGATTCTTACGATCAACTAGAGATTTAATCACTATTCTAATCAACGGGTCTAGCCTAATGATCTAATCAAATCCTGAATGCATTTTAGAAACCCTAAAATTGCTCATGTTCTAGGAGCAATGGTGTTGTTGGAAATGACATTATTGGAGGCCCACTTGAATGCGAGAATTGATTTCTTCTTATAAACCTAATTACACCAGCAAATAGCTTTGGTGAACACCAAAGCTATTTGGTTCGTATGATGAACATGTCCCTGTCTTTGATAATTATTGTTTGATTGATCCAATGATGTAAGAGGTATAAATAATCAACAAGCTGTAATAAGTAGCTATTAAATCTGCCCTTTTCGTATATTAACCCCATAATTGATT
Source organism: Prunus fruticosa (assembly GCA_018703695.1). Taxonomy (NCBI): domain Eukaryota; kingdom Viridiplantae; phylum Streptophyta; class Magnoliopsida; order Rosales; family Rosaceae; genus Prunus; species Prunus fruticosa. The sequence goes on along the minus strand of CM031922.1, from coordinate 40,430,087 downwards.
CACGGATGTAATTTGTATTTATGTCTGTCAAAATGGCCATGAAAGCTCGATTAAGATTGTTTTGAACATTAAAGCAATAAAAAACACTCATAATATTTGCTAAATATTTGGTCCTCATAACTGCAATACTTGCCACACCATTGCTTTAAATCACGTCTAATTCTTGCAAAGATGATTCAAATCAGACCCATGTTTAAATCATTTCAAGCTCGTCCACACCATTGCTTTAAATCATACACTAAATAGAAACTTATAAATACCACTTGGCTTGCTCACCATGGCTCCTCATCAAGATCAATGCCTTCTGCACAAGAATCCTCTCCCAATTCTACACTCATGACAGTCAAAAGAATGTCTCACAAAGTGTTGGATCACAGCCAGCTTAGCCGCTCCGCGAAATCCTCCCTCTTCTCCACCATCTCATTTGTTGCCATCTTCTTCATTATCTATGCAGACATCTTTGTCTCCAACCTTCCCATGCATACAATTGACTTGAGAAGTCATGAAGTTCTTGACCATAATCATGTCCAGACTCAAGTGGCTCAAGAACAAATTGAGTCAGCCTTGACGACTGAGCAGAGCACGCCACAGCCTTCAATTCAAGCGAAGATTGAGGAACTTGAAGATGAAATTTGTGATCCTCTGGTTCCTCCAGAAAATGCCACAAGAGAGGAAAGACTTGTGTGGTTCCAACGAAAACTGCCGGAGCTAGGGATAATCAAGTCAGACAAGTTGTCACAGCAGTTCCACTGTCGAGTGCTCGAGTTCCTCAACCATGGATGCAGCCTTCAATTCTACATGGTATGGCTTTCACCAGCAAAGTCATTTGGGGAAAGAGATTTCTTGACCATGGACACCCTCTTCAAATCCCACCCTCAAGGATGCTTGATGATCATATCAAACTCCATGGACTCAGCAAGAGGGTACAGAATCCTGAAGCCTTTACTTGACAGAGGATTCAAAATACTTGCAATCGCACCAGACTTGCCCTTTCTTGTCAAGAACACACCAGCTGAGTCTTGGCTTGAAGAATTAAAGAGTGGCAGGACAGACCCAGGTTACATCCCATTATCTCAAAACCTATCCAATCTGATTAGGCTTGCAATCCTATACAAATATGGAGGTATCTACTTGGACACAGACTTGATAATTCTGAAGGATTTATCTGGGTTGAGGAATGCAATTGGAGCACAAAGTCTGGATTCAGAGTCCAAAATCTGGAACAGACTAAATGGTGCAGTGATGATCTTTGACATAAACCATCCAATTCTGCTAGACTTCTTAGAAGAATTTGCTACAACTTTTAATGGGAACAAATGGGGTCACAATGGACCTTACTTGGTCTCCAGAGTAATTGCTAGACTAGAAAGGAGTGGAAGGTCACTGGATTATAACCTTACAATATTGCCTCCTGAGGCATTCTATCCATTGGACTGGATTAGGATACACAGGATCTTTAGGAAGCCCGAGAGGGAATTGGAGTCAAGAGCGGTGGAAATCACACTAAATGAGCTAAATGCAAGTGAGACTTACGCTGTGCACCTATGGAACAAACGAAGTAGACAGCTGGCCATTGGAGAGGGAAGCGTCATGGCGAGATTGATCTCAGAGCACTGTGTCATTTGCCAGGACCTATATGTTTCTTAAAGAAAACTTATACGCTGTAATATGGTGAAGGAGAAGCTACTTCAAGCAAAGTAGCTCATCTGAGGTAAAGCCTTTGCAGAACTCAGAAAAGAAAAGAAGCTCCTTGTTCAGAAGTAAAATTAAATTGGTAGTCTTTGATGCTTGAATAAGTCCCAAGTGTCATGGCCTGCATGTTGAAGGCTCAACCCAACAACTATTGGGCCAACCTAGAGGATCCGTTTGTGAAGGTCAAGCCCTACAAGAGAAGCTCAAGTCCTGGCTCGTCGGATGGATCAGTTTAGATCTCTTAGTCCACATGTCTAGATTCAATGTACAGTAGTAGGTAGATTCCAAATTATTAGATTGTATCGAATCCTAGCCCTCCATTTTTGTGGTAGGTGGGATAGGATATCTATATAAGGAGGATGTCTCATTGTCTATCATCACCCCTCAACTTGAAAAGCATTGAGTAGCAATACAAGCATATATTCTCCCAAACTCTCTTGAGTGTTCTTTAGCATTCTTATCATTCTTTCTCTTGTTATTGTGTTCTTACTTTGTTCGATCTTATTTTGTAGGAAGGAAGGCTGACTTAGCTTGTTTGAGAAGCAATCGAGTCTAAGGCCGCACGGAAGAAAGACTCCGAAAAAGTCCTTCTGGATATAATACTACTCAGACTTGAACAGTATGCAAATTACGAAAGGCGTTGTATGGACTGAAATAATCACCACATGCATGGTTTGGACGGTTCACCATGGCAATGAAGAATAATGGTTTCATACAGAGTAATTTAGATCATACTTTATTCTTAAAACATTATAAAGGGAAGGTAACATATTTAATAATCTATGTTGACGACATGATTATTCCTGGGAATGATAAACATGAAATATCTCAGCTACAAGACTATTTGGCTACTGAATTTGAGATGAAGAATCTAGGTGGACTCAAATATTTCTTGGGGATTGAGGTGGCCCAATCACAACAAGGCATATTTCTCTCTCAAAAGAAATATGTCTTGGACTTATTGACAGACACATGAATGCTAGATTGCAAATTTGTAGACACTCCTATTGTTCAGAATCATCATCTTGGAGAATACCTGAATCAAGTTCCAACTAACAAAGAAAGATACCAAAGGTTAGTGGGAAGATTAATCTACTTGTCTAATACTCGGCCAGACATTGCATATGCAGTGAGCGTCGTCAGTCAATTTATGCATTCTCTGAGTGAAGATCACATGAATGCAGTTATTCGGATACTTAGATATTTGAAGTCTACACCTGGAAAATGACTTATGTTCTTAAAACATGGTCATCTGAATATTGATGGTTACACAAATGCAGATTGGGCAGGAAGTATAACAGATAGGAAATTCACATCCGGTTACTTCACATTCGTGGGTGGTAATTTGGTTACATGGAGAACCAAGAAAAAGGAGGTGGCCGCCTTATCCAGTGCAGAATCCGAGTTCAGAGGTATAACCAAAGGAATTTGCGAACTCATTTGGTTAAAGAGGTTGCTTATTGAACTTGGGTATAGACCTACATCTGTAATGAATCTCTTTTGTCACGCCCTCAACCCACAGGTTTATGTAACTTTGGATTAAGACGTGATTCACACCTTAATTATAGAATTTTGTAAAAACTATAACTAAAATGTGAAGAAACATTTAAATAAATAAGGTAAATATTTCACATAGAATATTCGAAACAACAATAACATCTGGAAGCTTGAAATAGTTATATTATTTTACAAGTCAGAACTACTAAAGAGTTTACTAAAAGAGTAACTCATTATTTATCCACAAGCTATGTACACAGTTCACTCTTATAAATATGCCAAAATCATCACAAGCTTTAGATTTCAGGTTCGGTACCTGCAAAACCTATTAGGGCGTGAGCGAAACCACAGCTCAGGTAGGAACATAAACCTTTTACATGAAATTGATATAATTAAATTAAGTGACAAACAATCACACAGCCAAATATCACATTATTAATAATAATGCATGAATGCTCTTCGTCTAATCCCGTTAATTCATATAACTGGACAAGCAGACCTGCACGTCCCATACCATGCTTATACCACTTGGTCCCGGATGTCCATTTATATGAACTAACACCCGTTTCAACCGTCCCATAATTTCCCCTTTTGTTAGTCATCTTGCCTAACTCCCTTTCGCCAGTCCCGAATCACCCAATAAAAACCATGTGCACGGTGGGATCCCTAGACCTGGTACCTGCCAAGAGTTAGACTCAACTACACAAAAGACTATATCCATTACCCTCTTTTCCATCATTATTATCTCCAACCAACATCTCCAACTAATTTCCATGACATGATATAATTGTGCATTCCACATATCTATATATCCCACAATAATGTAACTATTCAAAATATCACCAATGTACCAATATTGTTCAACCAATCAAGAACACATAAACATTCCAAGAATAACATTCAATTGTAACAAGAATATTAATCAAATAATCATATCACGCATAATATATTGTTCACAAAATTTAATTAAATCAATCTCTGCAAAAGGCCCCCAAGAAAACCCCTACCTTGTTTCCAAAGCTAGTTCCGACCTCTAATTCCTCCAAGAATATTATTATCACTCTCTCTTTCTCCTTCTCTCCCTCCCTGTGTGCAACCTCTAATATTACACAAAAATTTTATCTCGTATTTTCAACAACAATAGAGGGACCTATTTATACTTAAAGAATGTCGGCTCCTATTAATAAATGCTGAGAATTGGCAACAACTATGGATAAGAAGAACTTGCCTACTTAATCTCCAAGGAAGAATATTTACTCTTTTTAAAGTTTTAATATTTGCATGTGGGTGCAAGTGTCAAAGAAATGAAAACGATCTTGCCACCCTTTGGTAAAATGATGACAGCTAGTAGTAAAAAGCTACTTCAACTTAACATGTTACTTAATCCTAACTCAAATACAATATAATATATATGTATAGGTCGGCTATCATAGGCGGTTTATGTATTTTTTACCCAAGTAAAGTATATATATTATTATGGTCTTGTAGATAAGAAAGTTTTACCTATAGACATGTGGTGATGACTCAACTATGTAATTTAATGACACATAGTTAGTTTGCAAGTGAATAAGCAAGTAAACCATAATTGTTTGACACATGTTGACTACGTGGAGTTTAAAAAGAACTCTCATGCATGAATTTTAATAGCTATGCATGATGCTATTAACTAACATTAATATTAAAGCCAATCATCAAAATCCTTCAAAAATAATGAATTGGCACTTAGGTGAAGCATTAAAATAAAACATAGTTTTTCATAAAATGACTATATAATACTATATATATATATTAAAGTACAACAATTATAATCATAATTTAATACTTACCAAATTAATAAAATATTAACATTTTTAAGAATAAGGATTCTCACATCTTTTGTGACAACAATGCTGCAATAACTATTGCACAGAATCCAGTTCAACATGATCGCACTAAACATGATGAGATAGATCGACACTATATCAAACAGAAGCTCGAAGCTAAAGTGATTCAGTTTCCTTTCGTAAAGTCCGATGATCAATTAGCGGATATTTTGACAAAAACAATTTCTAGTAAAGTGTTCCACAATTCAACGGACTAGTTGGGCATTGGCGACATCTATGCACCAACATGAGGGGGAGTGTTGGGGTGACTTGTGGACCATTGACTTTCTTTCCTTACACAGAAAATTCCCATAAACAAATATTCTCATATTAGGTTTCATATTTTAGCAGTTTGTTCCTCAGTAATTTTGTTGAGCACCACACTAGGTACTGATACAGCTATGAGGAAGTAGAATTTGTGCCAGAGATCAAGTAAATACTTGAAGTCTGAGCTTAGCTGATCCTTTTCGTCGGGTCCTGGCTTTCGGCTCAAAGGGTCAAAGAACTTAAGAGCAAGGCTAGCGATGGAGTAATTCTTCGTGGCACGAGGTTTGATAATCTCATACAAACGAACCAGAATAAAGAAGGAGATCTGGTTCTCAAGTAATCCCAGGTCATGCTGAAGAGCTGTGATCATCCAAGCAGTCTTTCGTACTGGATTTTGTTGGCCATCTTTGTTTACTTCTACATTGGCATGGCACCTGACGAAAAGTTCCAATATGAAGCAACCATCAAGTAACATTATTTTTGCGAGCTCATTCTCGTTGTATTTGATAGTTTCGGAGTAGCATTGACGAGCCTCGCCACATAACTCAAAAATAGCATCAACACAGCGTTCCAAGTATTCCTTAGACTCTTGAGGAATATTTTTTTGCTGAAGAAAGTTTATCATGCTGAAGAAAGTTTATCATGTAACTGATAGAGTATATCCATGTGTCACTCTAATTAGTTAGTCTGTTAGAATGTGGTTAGGCTGATAAGAAGTGGTGATGCTGTAGGTGCAGATATATAAGCACCTATGTTGCACCGATACGGATACGGGTACGGCGATACGATACGATAATAATACGCCGATACGGCAAATCTCCAAAAAGTAGGATACGGGTACAGCACTGATACGGCGATTAAAATAATATATATATTAAAATATATATAAATTGAAAATTTGAAAATTGATATTTCATCCATAATAAGTTCAAAACATTAACAAAACACATAACTTCATTCAAATCTCCATAAACAAAGCACAAATTAAACAAAACACACAAAATACAAGTATCCATAAACAAAGCACAAATTAAAACATTAGTAATCACTTCTCAAAGCTCTAACTTCATTCATCATGGTTGAATATGATGGCTTCTAAGTCCGGTTCATCAAGAGAGAGGTTTGCAATCTCAAGCACTCCGGCATTTTCCAAATCCATGGAATCAAATGCATCTCCTCCAACATCCCACATATGAGTTTCCCCTTCTTTATATTCGGGCCTTTTCCTTGAAAGGAGACGAAGATTGCTATGCACAAATACTAAATCTTCCGCTCTTTCCGGTGTTATCTTGTTCCTCTTAATAGAGTGAATGAAGTTGTAAGTGCTCCAATTTCTTTCACAACATGAGGAGGAAGAAGGATGTCCAAGTAACTTCAATGCTATGGTTTGAAGTTTTGGTGTGGAAGCTCCATGGATAACCCACTATTTTACCGGAGCCATGAAACCTCTATCTTTCATAGAGTCCATACCCGAAAAATCTTCAATACATGCCGAAAAAGAGGCATACTCCTCATTAACCGTTCTTCTCTCCACCTCATTAGGAAAGAATCTCTCAATACATTTCTTCCTCTCCCTTGTAATCTCAATGTCTTTATGTGGAGCACAACGATTAGGAGCCATATCAAGCCATTCCTTGCAATAATACCTAGAAGTATATGATAAGAATTATAAAATTATAATGATAAACACAAGGAGAAATTTACTAAAGTAAAGACTTACTTAGGATTTAGAGAGTGTGCCAAGCAATGGAGTGGTGTGTAACTCTTGGTCCATCGGTCCACCAAAATTTCATGCACCACATTGAAGAACATTGACTCTTGATTGAGTTGCTTGCGCTCCTTTCGATATATAATTGTCTTCACTTTTTCTATCATACTATCCCACCACTCATAAATCAAGTGAAGACAAGGCATATCCGTGTCACTCAACCTAAGCATCTCATAAATTGGAGAAGTAAACTTCAGTATGTAATCAATGTCCTCCCAAAAGCACTCATCCAATATTTTTTCCTTCACCGTCCTTGCTTTTACCACATCATCCACTTTATAAATGTCCCATTGATCACTAATAACCATTTGCTCTAAGCCTTGTTTCACTTGCTTAAATCTTTTAAGCATCACAATTGTAGAAGCAAAACGTGTCTCGGCAACGGAGAGCAACTTCAACTTACAATGATCATTATACATTGACAACCTCATATTATGGTTCATAATAAAATTCTTAATAAACCATGCATCATTTGAGATTGTTGAAATCCAACTACATTGCTCATACACTTCCGGATGTCTTGGCACGGGTGAGCATATGTTCTTCAAAGCAAGATTGAGGGTATGAACCACACATGGTGTCCAAAAGATGTGCTTAAACTTTGCCTCAACAATATGTCCGGCCGCCTTACAAACTGGAGCATTGTCGGTGACCACTTGAACCACATTTTGAGGACCTATTTCCCGGATTGATTCAATAAGTAAGTTCGCCATGAAAAATTTATCCTTACACTCACCTTCACAATTTATTGCCTTCAAGAACATAGGTCCACTTTCACAAACGGCCATGATATTAATTAGAGGTCTTCTTTGTGCATTCGACCACCCATCACTACAAACACTTACCCCTTTACTTTGCCATGCCCTCTTCATTGGTTGCAAACACTCTTCAATGTTATTCTTCTCTTTTTGGAGAAGTATAGTTCTCAACATATTGTAACCGGGGGGGTGGTAACCCGGAAGTGTTTTACTACAAGCGATTCTAAAGGCATTCACATAATGGGGGTTCCTTGCAAATTGAAATGATAAGCCGCTCGTGTAAAACATTCTTGCAATCTCACCATCTAATTGTTCTCTAAGATTATTGTTAAATGCTTTCTCAATAGGATTAGCCTTCCTCTTCTTTGGGTCACTACTTGTGGTGCCACACCAATTTGAACTCACACCCAAACCACTACTTGAACCTCCTTGACTTGAAGTGTTGGAGGTGGGTAAGGGTACATCTCTAAGTTGTGCCATTTTAACCCTCAATTCCGCTTCTTCCATTACTTTCTCCATCTCCATCAAATGAGAATTTGTAACTTTAGTGCAACAAGCAACTCCATTGCCTTTGAGTTTTAACAAGTGACTCTTCACTCTAAAGTATGATCCTTTGAAAGTTTTTTGGCAATAGTTGCATTGGAATGAAGTATTGCCACCGGCTTTACCATCTTTATCAAGCTTCTTGACATATTTCCATAAAGGAGTATTATTATTCTCCTCATGCTCCCCATTATTATTACTAGCATTCCCATCACTAGAACTATTACCTACACTACTCATTTCCTGTAAATCAAATTATATACCCAAATCACTTCACAAACTAATTAAATTATATACCCAAATCAACAACAATTCCAACCACACAAAACTTATTAAATAATATAGTAAATAAACAACCCACTGGCCGTAGCTTTCTAAAAAGAAAGGAGAACCCAAATAAAGTCAACAACAATTCCAACCACACAACTTATTAAATTATATACCCAAGTTCCAAACCCATATAAGAACAACATCAGATTATTCAAAGAAAGAAGAAGAAACCTTGAGCTGCGTATGAATCTGAGTAGAGATAAAGCGCTGCAACGGCGCTGGTTGCTACAGCTAGGTGCGACGGCTGGGTGGGTGCGATGAGGTGAGAACTTCTTCCCTTCCTTTTTCCTTCTTCCTCCTTCCTCCTTCCTTCTTCTTCTGTTTGGTTGGCTTGGCGTCGTCTGAATGAAAGTCCAAGACCTAGCCTATCTCTTGACATAAGCAATCTGAAATTCTATGTTTTATTTTTACATTTTAACCCCAAATACTAAACAACTTTCAAAATCAACCCCAAAGTTTCCAAATACTTTCGTTTTTACCCCCAGACGTATCGGTGCCGTATCATGACCGTAATCGTGACCGTATCGAGGACGTATCGGAAAGTCAACTTTTAAGAAAAGTCTACGATACGCCACGTGGCGTATCGGATACGTAATCGGTGCCAATCGGAGCCGTATCGAATCGGCGCGTATCGGATACTCGCATACCCCCAAAAAGTGGCGTATCGGTGCAACATAGATAAGCACTGTAATGATGTAATTACCAGTTAAGAAGAGAAATAAGAAAATCAGTTTCTATGAATTCTCTCTATAATTCCTCTAAAGTTTTCATGGTATCAAGAGCCTAACAAAAGCTTCAGCTTCTCGATCGTTTTCTTGCTTCCGCTCTTTCTCTCTCTTGATATCTCTTCTCCATTACGGCTCTCTCTTCTCTCTCTTCTCTCTCTGCTAATCGATTCTTGCAATTTCAATCATGGTAACAGCGAGTCAATTAGCCCTAACTCAATCCCCAATTTCTTCCTTGATTTCTAGTGTTGGTAACACTATTTCTGTTAAACTTGATGATACAAATTATGTCACTTGGAACTTTCAAATGGAGCTCTTGCTGCGTGGAAATGGAATTCTAGGGTTCGTCGATGGTTCATTCCCATGCCCGCCTCAATTCTTGGTCACAGAGGATGGCTCTATTCTTTCCGATGCGTTCACGATTTGGACGATTCATGACACAGCACTCATGACTTTGATTACTGCAACGTGTCGCGTCGGCTATTTCGTGTGTTATTGGTTGCTCCACCTCTAAAGCCATGTGGGTCAATCTTCGTGAACGATTTGCAAGTGTTACCAGAGCAAGCATTTTTCAATTAAAGACTGATCTTCAGAATATCAAGAAAGGCTCGGAAACTATTGATTAGTACCTTCAGAAAATCAAGGATGTTCGTGATCAGCTTTCTGCTGTTGCCGTTGAAATTCCAGATGATGATACTGTCATTTTGGCTCTCAAAGGCTTACCTTCTGAGTATAATACGGTCAAGGCTGTGATTCGAGGTCGTGATCATGGTATTTCTTTGAAAGATCTTCGCTCTCAATTGAAGGCCGAGGAAGCCACAATTGAGGAATCCACTCGCAATGTTCCAATCATGTCTGCTATGGCTGTCGCGACTCAGGATGTCTCTTCTGGGTCTGGTATGAACTCTATTCCTTATTCCTCTATGCCGTATGGGTCTCATAATTCTTCCTCTGGATTTCAAGATAAAGGCAAAGGCAAGATGTTCTATAATCAACATGGCCACTCTAATGGTTCACGCTTTTATCCCAAGAATCAGTCTTATTCTAATCCTCCTCCGCAATTCTCCAATTCTCCTCCCCAGTTTGGTAATGGTGCTAGAGGTGCTCACGGTTATGCTCATGTGCCTGTTTGTCAAATTTGTCATAAAAAGGGTCATATCGCTGCTACTTGTCGTTTTCGATCTACAATTCCATCTCACTCTGAGGCTGAACCCTGTCAAATTTGTTCGAAAACAAATCATACTGCCCTAACATGTTTCTATCGAGACAGTGTTCATTCCTGGTTCCTCCCCCTCTACTCCAATGACTGCCATGGCTGCTCAAGCTTGTTCCTCTTCACCCTCCACTGAGGTTTGGATTGCTGATCCTGGTACTACCAACCATATGACTACTGAATTTGGGAATCTGTCAGCTCCTACTCCATATATTGGTTCTGAGACCATTACTGCTGCAAATGGATCAGGTTTAGCTATTGCTCATATTGGTTCCTCTTCAATTTCTACTCCTACAAGTTCTCTCCAACTTACCAATGTTCTGCATGTGCCCCAGTTATCACAAAGTTTATTATCTGTTCATCAATTGTGTGCCGATAACAAATGCCAATGTATTTTTGATGAGTTTCGTTTAACCATCCAGGACAAGCGGACAGGGCAAATTCTTTTCACGGGCCTCAGTCATAATGGTCTCTATCCTATGCCTCTTCCTTCTTCTGTCCATACTGCCTTCCTAGGCCAAAAGATTGCATCTTAGCGTTGGCATTGCAGACTTGGACATCCTACCAACTCTGTTGTTCAGCTAGCTTTGGACAAATATGGGATATCCTGTTCTTTCTCTTCTGCTCCTCATATGTGTCAACCTTGCTTGAAGGGCAAGTTTACAAAGCTCCCTTTTGTTTTAGCTAAGTCTAAATCTACAATTCCTTTTGAGACAATTCATAGTGATGTATGGGGCCCGGCTCCTAGTTCCTCTCTTGAAGGTTTCCGATATTATGTTACTTTCATTGATGAGTGTACCAGATATACATGGCTTTATCCATTGCGAAATAAATCAGAAGTATTTTCCTATTTTCAATCCTTTTTTCACTATGTTTCAACTCAGTTCTCTGTTTCTATTCGTATCCTACAAACTGATAGGGGGAGGGGAATATCTTAGCACTGTTTTTCAGCATTTCTTACTATCTAAGGGTATTTTACATCAACGATCTTGTCCCTATACACCTGAACAGAATGGTTTGGCAGAACGCAAGAATAGACATTTGATTGAAACCACTATCACTTTACTTCAAACAGCCTCATTATCTGCCTAATTTTGGACTCATGCTTGTACTACAGCCGCATATCTTATTAATCGCCTTCCTTGTCAAATCTTGGATAATAAATCTCCCTTCGAATTATTATATGGCAAATGTCCTGTTTTGGATAATCTCAGAGTGTTTGGTTGTGCCTGCTATCCCTCACTCAAGCCTTATGTTCACAACAAGTTGCAGCCTAAGACAACTCAATGTCTATTTCTTGGTTATGCTTTGCAATACAAAGGCTACATTTGTTACAATCTGAATTCTCACAAGCTGATTGTATCTAGGCATGTTATTTTTGATGAAAGTTGTTTTCCTTTAGCAATTGGGGTTTCTTTTAGTCCTTCACCACTTCAAGAACCACTCAAGATTCCTAATGTCTATTATCCGTCAATTAGTCCTTTGACACATTTACCTTCTCTCCAGTGAGTCCCATGGCCTCAGAATCTTCTTCTGTCTCTTCTTCCCCACTGATCTCTCATGTTCCTTCGCCGATCCCAAGCAGATTTATCACATTCCTCTTGTCCTTCTTTAGATTTGGCAACAAATCTCCCAGTTGCTCCTCCCAATGTTCATCCTATGCCGACTAGGAGCAAATCTGGTATTGTTAAGAAAAAAGTGTTCCTATCAGCTGTTCAAGCCTCTTCAGATCTCTCTATCAGAACCTTCCACTTATGCTTCTGCAATAAAAAATTCTAAGTGGCAGCAGGTTATGCAAGATGAATTTGATGCTTTACAAAAGCAAAGAACTTGGCATTTGGTACCTTTACCTCCAAATAGAAATTTGGTAGGTTGCAAGTGGGTCTATAGGCTAAAGCGACATCCCGATGGTTCAGTGGCCATATACAAGGCCAGACTTGTTGCCAAAGGTTTTTCTCAAGAGGCTGGCTTGGATTATGCAGAGACTTTTAGTCCTGTGGTGAAACATACCACTCTCCGTTTGGTATTGGCCTTAGCTGCAATTTTTGGTTGGAAATTTCACCAATTAGATGTAAAAAATGCCTTTCTTCATGGCATTCTCCACGAGGAGGTCTACATGTCTCAACCACAAGGTTTTGTTGATCCTCTGTATCCTCATCATGTTTGCCGGTTGGATAAATCTCTATATGGTCTCAAGCAAGCTCCTCGAGCTTGGAATGAGAGGTTTACCAGTTATTTTCCTTGTATTGGATTTCATACCTCTCAAGTTGATCCCTCTCTATTTGTTAAGCAAGATGGCACCTCTTCGGTTTTATTGCTTTTGTATGTCGATGATATTATCTTAACTGGTTCTTCCTCTACTGCAATTGCTTCTGTGATCACTCTATTACCCAAGGAGTTTGATATGACTGATCTTGGACTTCTTCATTATTTCCTTGGCCTGCAAATTCTATGCAGATGCTTGGTATTTCTGTGACTCAGTCTAAATACATCCAGGATGTTTTGTCTAAAGCCAATCTTTCTGAATGCAAGCCTTGTGTCACTCCTTCTCATCCTAATCACAAGCTTCTTAGAGATGGCGGTCTCCCATTTTCTGATCCTGCTCATTATCGAAGTCTGGTTGGTGCTTTGCAATATTTGACTTTCACGAGGCCTGACATTGCATATTCCGTAAATCAGGTTTGCCAATTTATGCACTCTCCTCTTGAGACTCATTACCTTGCTGTAAAACAAATTCTTAGGTATCTTAAGGGTACCATGCATCATGGCTTGACATTTTGCAAGGGTTCTTTGGATCTTCATGCATTCACCGATGCCGATTGGGCTGGTGATCCCAATGATAGGCGCTCTACAACTGGTTATGTTATTTTCTTCGGCTCCAATCCTGTTTCTTGGAGTTCTAAGAAACAGCAATCTGTTTCCAGATCTTCCACCGAGGCAGAATATCGTGCCATTGCTGCTGAAGTTGTGTGGTTACAGCGGTTGTTGGCCGATCTCTCATTTCCTCTTGCCAAGCCTCCTCTCCTTTCCTGTGACAATCTATCTGCTATGGCCCTCTCTACTAATCCTATTATGCATTCTCGTGCTAAGCATATTGAAGTTGACTGTCACTTTGTTCGTGAGAAGGTCACACGCGGTGAAATCCAACTTTAGCATGTTTCCTCTATTGGAAAATTGGCTCGCATAAAGGATACAGAGTTTCAGACTCGCGACCGGTCGCAGGACATTTGCGACCGGTCATTTTACTGGAGCGCGACCGGTCGCGGCTATTTGCGACCGGTCGTTTCAGGCAGAATCGAAGTCTGGAGGTTCTGTGCAAAAGCGACCAGTCGCTCAGTGCGTCCGACCGGTCGCCAGACACGTGCTGTTTCAGTATTCACGTTTTCAACAGTTTCTTTAGTGTGCTATCGCTTTCTACCCACTTGCAAGGATAGTTTAAGTCATTTCTGACTTAAATGAAAGGTGGCAAGTTGCTGGGAAGCCATGAGAGCAAATTGAGGAAAGATGTTGGCTTGTTTCAAGGTGTTCCTACCTTATGGTTCTAAAAAGGGGTGGCTGAACATGGAGCCATGAATGGAGAGTCTTTTGTCTGCCCAAGTGTAGTCCAAGTCAGGAAACCAAGGGGAGAACGTGGGAGGAAAAGAAGGAGTCTTTTCTCAAAGCCCAAGGACTTATCTAATACATGGAAGAGGAAGCAAGAGTGATGTTAGTAGAGTGAAGTAGCTGGAAACTAGTGAGTGAAGAACTAGAGAGAGTTCTCAAGTGTATCAAGGTTGTTGAGCAAGGGTGAGAGAGATACAGATTGTGAGGGTAGTGTTCTAAGGGGGTTTTCCATTTGTAAACCAAAGTTGTAACCTATCTTCATTAGTGAAATTTCTCAAGGGGATCACCAAGAGGATGTAGGCAAAATTTGCTGAACCTCTATAAACACTTGTGTCATTTGTGCTTGAGTATTTTCTGTGTGTGTGTGTAAGATTCATCCATCATTGAGTCTTGTCCAAAGTCCATCAACAATAAGGTCTAAAGGGGAGTGAATTGGTTCTAATTCACAACATCTTCTTCTCAACAAGTTGCTGACATCCTAACCAAAGGCTTGTGCTCACCTCAATTCGATTATCACTGCTCCAATCTCATGCTCAAGCCTCTCTCCCATGAGCTTGCGGGGGGCTGATAGAGTATATCCACATGTCACTCTAATTAGTTAGTCTGTTAGAATGTGGTTAGGCTGATAAGAAGGGGTGATGCTGTAGGTGCAGATATATAAGCACTGTAATGATGTAATTACCAGTTAAGAAGAGAAATAAGAAAATCAGTTTCTATGAATTCTCTCTATAATTCTTCTAAAGTTTTCAGTAACGCCATCTATGCTCTTTAATAGCATCTACAAGGTCAGGGTTTTCTTGATGGTAAGGTCCAATTGAGACGACGCGTGGATTGTAGGCATCCTCATTCACTTTTCGAAGTTTACTTGGAACTTTATAGATGCATGCGTCCACTGTTTAATTCACTCCTCCCATTCTCTGTCTGATCTCCTCTATCAACGTAGATTTCGTTAGGATCTCTGTCTTCCAGCTGTTTTGAAAATGAAGGTAATTAGAGGAAGAAAATTAAAGTAAACAAGTCCAGAAATCAAACAGAAAGAAGGAGGAGGTGCTTATAATTCACAGAAACACAAGCATAAGAGAGAAACAGTAGTTCTCAATTACCTGTTGATCCTTTTTCTCTTCTGATTGAGACATGCCACCAATCTAAGCTTTCCAGGCCACTGATCAATTGGCATTGCCTTTTAATTCATTTATATCCAAACTATGAAAAAATATATAATAAATATATCGAAATTTACTCTACGACCCAAGTCTCCCATCCGAATCGCCATTTGGTTCTTGAAATTTCCCAGCTCTCACATATTAATTAATTAATCTCTCCGGAAGAAAAACCAAGAAGCATGTATATTAATTTATTTAGACCAACCATAAATTTGTTTGTATTAATTCTTACTGACATTTTCATCCAACAAGGAGGAGCCAGGAGGGAATGAAAATGGTCACATGCTTACAAGTCATAGCTCAATTTGTCTGTTTGGTTTTTTTTTTTTTGTTCTTTTCTGGGGTCAGACCTCGTACGTCTTGCACACACGAAGTCAACGACACATCCATCCACACTACTTAATTAGCACACATCTGTTGAAAATAAACATGCTTTATTAATTAGATTCATGCATTATGTATTTAGTTGATGCATAATCATTTGGAAAGACTCTAGAAGTTGATTGGGTGCATGTATTCAAGATTAGGAAGTAGTGGGGCTTTATTACCTTTAGTAGTTGTGATTGCTATATATACGAAAGTCCTGTAATCGGTTTGTTGTACCGAAGGAATATGAAATAAAGTATCTTCTCCCAAATATTGTTTATTGTGAGTTTTATGAGTGAGGGTATATCCACACTAATTGGATCCATTCAGAATCCGGATTCTCTGTTTGAATTTTCTCTATTAGAATAGGTCTCTGAACTTTTGATAATCACACCCTTTAACTTTCTGGAAATGACAAAACTGTCTCAAAACTGTAAATTAATTTGCAATCAGATCAACAAGAACTCAATTACTCAATTTCAACTATAATTCACCAATTCCACTCAATGCCATATGAAGCTCAATAAACCCCCAAGATTTCACAAACCTAAAATCTGTAAAAACTGTCAAGCAATCCAACTCGTCTGAATTAAGCTTCCAATGACCATAAACAGCCCAAATTAACACCTCAAACCAAGGAAATGAAGCCTATTGAGTAAAAACTCAAATTGAACGAATTTCAAAAATCTGAATAACAGCCCCCACACTTTACCTTAGATTGTTGAGCTCGATTCACTGATCATGTAGGCGAAAACGGTACATCAATCAGAGCCCTAGAACTAAAGTTATGAACTTCAGAAGATTTTGAAGAAATTTTCTACTTGGAGCTGCAGAACCATTCGAAGGAGAAGGAGAAGAAGAAGAAGAACCCCCCCCCCCCCCCCCCCAGCAGCCTCTTAAGGAGTTATCCACCGCTTCTCACATTGTTGTATTGTTTTTGAAGCGGCCCAATCACAAAGCACCACATGTGTTTACTTGTTTTTACCTTTATTTATTTATTTATACAAACCTCTTGTTAACTTCCTTGACTCAAGAGCGAAGATTGGTTGAGCAAGTTATAAGTGAGCTACGGGATGATAACAAGAACATGAAAGTAGCTCAGCAGAGGGAGGTATTTGGTTGGTACTTGGTAGTGCATCTTAGGAGTCGTTATTGATCAGTTATTTATTTCAAGCAGGTAGATTGCTACTTGGCTGGCAATGGTGGTGGTAATTTTTAACATGTTCGACTTTTAATTTCAATAATTTAGAGAAATCCCTTTGGTTTTCACTCCTAGTTAGGTCGTTTAAAGAAATTTTATGTAATCGACCAGAAAAGAAAAGGAATTTTATGTATAATGAACTTCTCATCTGCATCTCCTTTGTCACCTGAGAGAGAGAGAGAGAGAGAGAGAGAGAGAGAGAGAGAGAGAGAGAGAGAGAGGGAGAGCTGAGAAACAAAATTATTTTGTAGGTCAAGTCAACCAAGGTGAAATAAAAAGTGTAGTCATAAATATGTATTTGACTGGCTATTTGCACCCGGTCTTCGTGGTACCGTCTCCGCGTAGCGTACGTCCTTTAAAACCTCAAATAAACATGTGTACCATACGGAATGCTACGACGTATGTATAAGGATGTGACATGTTACGCATAAGTAAGAACAGCCATAACTGACCCGAAAATGGATTACCCAAGAAAAAAGGCAGAAACCTAAAAGTCAAAATAGTGAGAGAAGAAATAAAGACGTGACTATGGAAAATAGGATGAGCCGAGAATATGGAAAAGTTTGCACCAATAATTCAAAACCAGTCTCACCTATGTAGTCAAATTTGTGGAAAAGTCACGAGACCCGCAACCAGTCGTCATTAGCAACTACCTATGATGCTTGATAAGGCAAAAAAATCACTAAATCAACCACTTGTTATAGCAAATAAACTTAACCAAACTCAGAGACAGATTTGATCAACATAAAAGCGTATTGATAACTATGAAAGGAATTTGCATAAGATGAAGGGGGCGTAAACTAATGCAAACACGTTGCATTATGAGCAATAATATAAACGTCAATCAGAGCATGAGACGTGGTCGGCTTTGGAAACTAGGGGTGGGCATTGGAACCGCAAAACCGACCCGAACCAAACAGGAAAAATCCAAAAAAAACCGAGTTGACCAAAAAAGTCAAAACCCGAAAAAAATCCAAACCGAACCGGTTTAAACCAGTTCAAATTCCAGTTTTTCACTTCACAAAACCGGTCCAATCCGAACCGATCCAGTATAATTATTGTTATATATTTTTATATATTTATAATATATATTTTACACATGGCTCTTTTTGATTGGTTCTATATAACGTTACAATAGGCTTGCATGCACAGGATTAGCACAAAAATTATAACCCGATTAGGTTTTCATTTCTTCTTTCCTTCTCCAATTTCGTTCTCTCCTTCAGGCTTCTGCACAAAACCTCCTCTCAGGCAAACCTGTCAATCAACCACGTCTCCGTCAGCCAACGTCTCTCTCAACCTCCGCTTCTCTCTGAGCTCGGCACCTCTCTCAGTCGCCGCCATCATCACAGGTAAGATTGTCTCTCTTTTTTCCTTTCCCCCTTCGAATCTCTGCCTAACTCTATCTGTCAATTTTAGTTTATTTCTTCATCTAGATGGCGTGTAGTACTTAGATTTGTTATTGTCTGTTGTTTGCACAGGATTTTTTTTCAAATTTATTTAGGGTTGTGGTTTCAAATTGATTTAGGATGTTTTGTTGTTGAAGGGAGGCTGGGACAGAGAGAGATTGAGAGAGAAATAGACGGAATAGAAAAAAGTAAACGATAGAATACTGATAAGAACAGAGGAAAAAGATGGAAATGATAGAACAGAGGTTGAGGAAGAGAAGACAGACAGAAAAAAGAGATTAAGGAGGGAGAGGCGAGGAGGGTGAACTCAATTCTTTGTTACCAATCAATATGCTAAAGTCTCCAAAATAAATAAACCCCTGTAAAATCTATGTCTAATAAATAAAACCTAAATAGAGTAAACCCAATTTCTAAGCTCGCTTATGTCTGAGGTACAACTTTTTTTTCTTGTATTTTTTAACATACTCTAATAGTTGACCTGAAGTTTTGTAACGTTACAGTAAGAGTATGTGCAAACTTGGAGCTTCAACCAATATCCCTTCTTGTTTTGGAAGCACAGCCGTCAGCAAAGATGCTTCATTTTCATACTCATAGTTGAATTCATTAAGAATGATGAAGTTAATAGTTTAGAAAGTTTCAGTGATAGGATCATTAAATGGCTTGAGGCCTTCCTTAGTTATTTTCTCTATTCTTCATTTATATATATATCTCACTCTCTCCCCCCAAATATTTTCTCTGTTCTTTTATTTTTTTATAGTAGAATAGGCATAGCTGAGTCTTAATGTCCTTTATTTGAGCCAGATATTGGTAATTTGCCTCGATCTAACTTATGTATGATGTACCTAAACATAAAATATTATTGAATTTTTGTTCTTAGTTAGATATCAAGAATTCGTCAAATTAGATTAAATAAATTGGTACTGTGTTGTCTGACATAGAAATCAACCTGAATTCAATTCCTCTACAGAAAATTCAATGATACTTTGTTGTCTGATCCCTACTTTTGTATATTTTGTCTTTCAGGTTGGCGTCGTAAACAAGCCATTTATATCTTCGATGAGAAAGGTTTGATTTTAATGCACAGTAATTTGACTGAGAGACAATTTTGTTTGCAGTGACAAAATCATATTAGTGAAATGCATTATGTGTAGGTGTGTAAACACGAGCATACAAACCCATACATCTGTAGTATATAAATTCCTTCCTGATGCCATAGCAGGCCTCCCACTGAACTTATATAGAACTAGATTTTATTGGCACCTGATGCAGCTAACTAGAGTCTGGTCTTAATGAATTAATTGGTCGTGGTCTATGTTCGGGTATGCCTAGTAGCCTATATCAAGGATCATGTTATTTTTTCAATATGGACAAATGATTGGTATTTCTGGCAGCCTTTGGAAGGGTGTGATTGCCTTCATGTAAGAATGTGTTAGAAAATAGAGTAATTGCTGACCAAATCCTAATAGCTTAAGCTTTTGCAACTATTGGTGAAACCAAGTGGAAGCAGCATGCACTCATGTCGCCTATATTGTGTTATCCATACAAATATATGTTGAGAATATAAGTCCTACATCTGGAATTCTAAGTTTTGCTTCACAATACATAAGATCTGAGGTTAATGCTGCCACTTGGATAATGTTTAAGTTTCTTTTTTTTTTTTTTAAATTGAGGTTAATGTTTTTGATTAATTAGTTGTGCTTAGTTTGTGTTAAGGTTGGATGACATATCCTCTTTAATATATGAGCCAACAATTCAAGAGATGGAGTTCTATGAATCGATTGAATTAGGTATGTCTTTGTAATTTTATGTGATTTATTAATGTACTATATAATATGTATGTTTGACTAATGTTTTAATGGGTTTATATTTTTTTTATGTAGATATTATGTGTTCATCCACACCTACCAAGTGTGCTCCATCTACTTTTCAATGTTAAGGAGGAATTTAATGAAGTTAGATTGAATTTGAGTTGTAACATATATTTGGATTGAATTTGGGTTTTATTTGGCTTGTAATTTATTTTGGAATTTATTTTGCTGAAGTTTGATTGAATTTGGGTTGTAATTTATATGTTGTTGAAGTTAGATTGAAGTTGGATTGTATTTTTGTTGAAGTTAGATTCATTTTGATGTGCAAGCTTGATGAAAGCTTAAATTTTGAGTATTTTAGTATATAAATGCATTTTGGGTAGGTCTGGAAAAAATGAAAAAAAATAAAATTTTGGGCCCAGCAAAAACCTGAACCGCAGGAACCGGACCGAAACCGGACAGGTCCGGGTTGGTTTGGATTTCTATTTGAATTTTTGGCAGAATCGGTTCAAACCGAACTGGTTTGTAATTTCGGTTCAAGTTCCATTTTTTAGACAAAATCGGTCCAAACCGGACCGTGCCCACGCCTATTGGAAACCCAGGCAGATGATGAAATATTGAGTTTTATTCAGATGATCAATTTCATACAATATTATTTCAATTGCACATATGCATGCATACATTGTGAAAGCAGAAAGAAAGAAAGAAGCAAAAGCAAGAAAGCAAGTAGCAGCATGTCTCATCTGCGAGGGTGAAAGAAAGAAGCAAAAGCAAGAAAGCAAGTAAGCAAGTCTCATCTGCGAGGGTGAATGGTGTAGTATGTTTGTATGGAAGTGAGAATGAGAAGGGCAAACGCAGCCAGGAAAGATGTGAAACTCCATGTGGAAGAGAAGTAGGTGCTGAAAAGGACCCTTATTTCTCTTAGAAATCGCACCCTCAGAAATACTTGAACCTTCCTCAAGCTGCACCAGGACGTGCAATACTCGTTCACTTGGTCTCGCAATTTTTCAAAATGGAAGCCGTCCTTCACAACAACTTCATCAAGAATATCCTTGAACTGACTCAAATACTCATGGTCTCCAACCCTATTATGCTTTAAGATCCATTTTTCTCGGAGCAGCTTGGTGTCCGCTGAGGAACGGACGAGACTCTTCATGAGGAAGGCATACGACGTCACGCCATGTGTAGAGCTAAGGCTGTATTGCTCGAAGGCAATGAGGTTCCTGAACAATGAACTCGTAGCCTCGTCAATATTCAATTGGGGAATTCTGAGGACTCCATTTTCGAATGTTATCTCCAACAAATTGTCCCAAGAACCAGCCTGAAACTCGATTCCAGACTCCGAAAGTTCCAAAGCGCAATAGTTGAATCCCCACTTGTTATTTTTTGGTGGATCAGGTTCAGGAGAAGCAGTTTGTTGCTTTGTTCCCTTAAATATTTTTCCCCAAAAGAGGCATGCAGGTTGTTGTTTAACCTTGGAAACCAATTCCATACACTTCTCATTTTTTTGAGAGACCTCGACGTTAATGGACACCTCAGGTATGAGGAAGTAGAATTTGTGCAAGAGATCAATCAAGTGCTTGAAGTCTGTCCCCAGCTGGTCCAGCCCATATTGATCTTCAGGTATCATCTTTCGGCTCAAATGTTGAAAGAACTTGAGAGCAAGGCTAGAAACTGAGAGTTGTGCTTCATCGACACAAGGCTTGACAATGTCATACAAACGTTTGAGAATAAAGAAGGGGATTTGGTTTTCAAGCAAAGCCAAATCATGCTGAAGAGCCGTGATCATCCAATCACTTTTTAGTATTGGATCAGCTTTTTCCACTTCTTTTTGCTTTTTCTTTCTCTCTACCCTGAGGAAGAGTTCTAATATAAAGCAACCATCAAGTAACATTATTTTCGCGAGCTCATTCTTGTCGTACTTTATATTTTCAGCGTAGCATTGGCGAACCTCCTCGTCTGAACCATAAATAGCATTCATGCAATGTTCCAGGCATTTATTGTAATACTCGTCAGGATAATCTGTTGGTTGAAGAAAGCTTCGCATGTACCGCCATTTGTGCTCTCTCATAGCAGCTACAAGGTCAGTGTTGTTTCGATGAAAAGGTCCAATTGAGACTACGCGAGGATTGTAGGCATCCTCTCTCACCTTTCGAAGTTTATTTGGAACTTGATAGATGCATGATTCCTCTGCTTCCTTTACTGCTCCCAGTCTTTCTTTAATCTCCAACGTCCACTTGGTCTTCAGTGTCTCTTCTGCGCCTTCCTCGCCTTCCGGCTGTTTTGCAGCAGGCGAGATTAGAGCAGGACAAGTAAAAAAAAGAGTCAAGTTAGAGAGAGAAAGAGGTGCTATATGAATTTGAGAGAAAAAAAGATCGTGGCTCTCAATTATACCTGAAGTGTTTGCCCTTCTGATTGACTCATCTCAGCAAGTTAACTTCCCTTTCTCCAGTCACCAATCTAAGCTTCCCTTCTAATTTAATTTATAGCCCAATAGCTCCATATGCTCTAACACATTTATTAATCAGAAAATTAATCAATTAATCTCTCTAGAAGAAAAACAAGTAGCATATGTATTAATCTATTTGGAGAAATTATAGAGTGATATGGTATCACCACGTCAGCTGGTAATGCTCTCACCAAAAATCTGTCACTTGTCAATTTTGAAAAGATAATTAAATTTTTTGAGTGCTGCTAATTTCACCCATTTTCCTATTTTCCCACCCACATTTTCTCACCCACCATGTCAATTTGAAAAAAACAAAATTCTATCATTATTCCTAAAATATTATTTAATTATTAATTCAAGTAATGTATGTTTCTAAATTTAGAGAAATTATAGAGTGGTATGTATTGTGAGTATAATTTTTTGACCACTAGATTCACCACTTATTTTGTATTCTTAAAAATAAAATTAAAGACATTAAAAAAAAACTTAAGAAAAAAAAACCCCAGAATCCACCTGGTTCATCAACGAACCCCACCCACGCTCCCCGCCCTCCCTGTCTGCCATGACTACTGCCTCACTCTTGCACAATCATTTCACTTTCACAATCAATAGAAAACAAAAAAAAAATTGATTCAACTATTGATACATGTACCAAGATTGAACTCCTATTCACCTACCATAAAATTTGCGTTTCCTGTCGAAGATCTCAGTGGTCATATACCTTATAGGACTTTGGAAACTTATCAGATTCCTCAAATCATTAGACTTCTTGACCTTCCTATGAAATTAAATAATTCCTTAAAGACCATAAACCCAACCCAACAAATCTTCAATCTAATTCCTTGAACCCTAAACTCATAATAAAGAAGAAATTCCTTGAACCTAAACCCAAATAGGAGGAGGAATGGAGAGGGAGAGAGATTGACAAAAATAAAGGAACGGCGGGCAGCCATGGCAGAAAGTGGGGACACGAGGGCTTTGTCGGCAAGCTCAGGTAAGTGGTTGCTTTGCTGGGGAATTTTATTATTGTTGAGTTTTCTATCTTATTTTTATTTTTATGATTTTAAATTATAAATTGAATTTTTATATCCAGCTATATAAAAAGTTAAACTTTCTTTAAAAGATCATACGGTGAATTTTGAGTGAAAGTATCAGCTGGCTTGTATTTTTTTTAGATCAACACCCTAATTAGAAAAGTACAATTTAAAATAAAAATAAAACCTCTCTCTCCCCTTCTCCTCCCAACCAGTCAACACCCGTTAACAGTCCCCACCCAACCCCAACCAGCCATCATCACAACCACCCAAGGCCAACCCAACCCCAAACAGCCAAATCGTGCCAAAATCAACCAACAATGCTTCTTGGAACTTTGAAATTGTTTAGGACTAACTTCACAACCTTCTTTAGCGACAAATGTTGTGCAATGAAGATTTAATAGACTTGAGTAAACTCAAAGCTCCAATCATATCCTTCACTACCCGATTGAAACCAACAAAAAAAAGGTAATCAAATCACAATATCCAAGCATGTTAAAGCAGAAGAAAAGAAACATATAATCAAGAGAGAAATAGCTCAAGAGACACCTGGTTATGAGGTTGAGGAGCAAGGAGGAAGAGGAAGCTGGACCTTTGGAGCTGGAGCTTGGAGGAAGATTAAAGAACCGAGCTTTTGGTGTGAAACTTTACTTTTTTATAATAAAAAATTATATTAATAAATTGTGGACTGAAATGCCCCTCAATAAGTAAAATAGAAGTTAGATGAATTTGACACATCCTGCTCCTGGGTACTTGTACACTAATTAGATCCATTCAGAATCCGGATTCTCTATTTGAATTTTGTTCTGCTAGGATATGACCCTGAATGTATAATAATTACACTTTGGTCCCTTATCTTCTGGGAAATGACAAAACTGCCCGAAAACTGTAAATTAATTTGCAATCAGGTCCATGTGCGGCTGCAGTGAATTCCCAGGCGAAATTTCCAGATTTCCACTGCCATTTTTACTGTTCAAGACCAATTAATCAACAAGAACTCATGTAATATAAACAGCCCAATTAACACCTCAAACAAGGAAATGAAGCTTCTTGAGTAAAAACTCAAATTGAACGAATTTCAAAAATCTGAATAACAGCCCCCAAACTTTACCTTAGATTGTTGGGCTCGATTCACTGATCATGTAGGCGAAAACGGTACATCCATCAGAGCCCTAGAACTAAAGTTATGAACTTCAGAACATTTTGAAGAAATTTTCTACTTGGAGCTGCAGAACCATTCGAAGGAGAAGGAGAAGAACCCTCCAGCAGCCTCTTACGGAGTCATCCACCGCGTCTCACATTGTTTTATTGTTTTTGAAGCGGCCCAATCACAAAGCACCACATGTTTACTTGGTTTTTCCTTTTATTCATTAATTTATACAAACTTGTTAACTTGCCCTTGACTCAAGAGCGAAGATTGGTTGAGCAAGTTATAAGTGAGCAACGGGATGATAACAAGAACATGAAAGCGCAGCTTAGCAGAGGGAGGTACTTGGTTGGTAAATTTTAACATGTTCGAATTTTAATTTTGTTAGTTTAAGGGAGAAGAGTTTTTAGAGAAAAGTTGGTTTAGTGTTTAGGACAATAGTTTGATGTGGAATAGAAAACTTTTTGAAAGAGTAACAAGGTAATTTTATTTGAATGGAGGAGGAAGTTACAAAGCTTTAGAGACTTAGTTGGATACAGGGCAATTGGTAGTTTTCAGCTTTTCTTGCTTGATTACATAAGTAGGCTGCTTGCATATTTATAGAGTTGCTAAACCAACTCTTTAAGTCGGCAAATAACTAGTCAATAGTAGAATGTTTCAAGTCTAGTGCCGATTTTAACTTGTCAACTTCTCTCAATTTTTCTAGATTATTCTATATTATTCAAGATATAAGTGTGCATTAATTTGAACAAACTAAAAGGAATTTTATGTATAATGAACTTCTCCTCTGCATCTCCTTTGTCACCTCGAGAGAGAGAGAGAGAGAGAGAGAGAGAGAGAGAGAGAGAGAGAGAGAGAGAGAGAGAGAGAGAGAGAGAGAGAGAGAGAGAGAGAGAGAGCTGAGAAACAAAATTATTTTGTAGGTCACGTAGTCAACCAAGGTGAAATAAAAAGTGTAGTCATAAATATGTATTTTACTGGCTATTTGCACCCTGTTTTCGTGGTACTGTGTTCCCGTAGCGTACGTCCTTGATGTCGGTAGTGATCCACAAGTATCTTTAAAAACTCAAATAAACATGCGTACCATACGGAATGCTACGACGTACGTATAAGGCTGTGACATGTTATGCATACGTAAGAACAGCCAGAACTGACCCAAAAATGGATCACCCAAGTAAAAAGGGCAGAAACCTAAAAGTCAAAATAGTGAGAAAATAAATAAAGACGTGACTACGGAAAACAGGATGAGCCGAGAATATGGAAAGACTTGCACCAGTAAGTCAAAACCAGTCTCACCTATGTAGTCAAATTTGTGGAAAAGTCACGAGACCCGCAACCAGTCATCATTAGCAACTACCTACTATGGTGCTTGATAAGGCAAAAAAAATCACTAAATCAACCACTAGTTATAGCAAATAAACTTAACCAAACTCAAAGAAACAAGATTTGATCAACATAAAAGTGCATTGATAACTATGAAAGGAATTTGCATAAGATGAAGGGAGCATAAACTAATGCAAACACGTTGCATTATGAGCAATAATATAAACTTCAATCAGAGCATGAGACGTGGTCGGCTTTGGAAACCCAGGCAGATGATGAAATATATTGAGTTTTATTCAGATGATCAATTTCATACAATATTATTTCAATCATACATTGTGAAAGCAGAAAGAAAGAAAGAAGCAAAAGCAAGAAAGCAAGTCTCATCTGCGAGGGTGAATGGTGTAGTATGTTTGTATGGAAGTGAGAATGAGAAGGGCAAACGCAGCTAGGAAAGATGTGAAACTCCATGTGGAAGAGAAGTAGGTGCTGAAAAGGACCCTTATTTCTCTTAGAAATCGCACCCTCAGAAATACTTGAAGCTTGCTCAAGCTGCACCAGGACGTGCAATACTCGTTCACTTGGTCTCGCAATTTATCAAAATAGAAGTCGTCCTTGACAACAACTTCATCAAGAATATCCTTGAACTGACTCAAATACTCATGGTCTCCAATCCTATTATGCCTTATGATCCCTTTTCTCGGAGCAGCTTGCTGTCCGCTGAGGAACGGATGAGACTCTTCATGAGGAAGGCATACGACGTCACGCCATGTGTAGAGCTAAGGCTGTATTGCTCGAAGGCAAGGAGGTTCCTGAACACTGAACTGGTAGCCTCGTCAATGATCAACTGGGGAATGCTGATGACTCCGTTGCTGAATGTTATGTTCAACAAATTGTCGGTTACTGTGCAACTGACTTTTCCAATCAAAGCTGCCGACTTAAGCAACTCTATAAATATGCTAGCAAGCCCACTTATGTAATTAAGCAAGAAAAGATAAAAAAAACTACAGCTGTCCAACTCCAGCTATCTGCCAACTAGTTTGTACGTACCTTTCTTATTTCAATCAATAAAATAAAACTACTTTGTTACTCTTTCAAAAGTTTTCCTTTCCAAATTAAGCTATTGTTCTAAACACTACCGACCATTCTCTAAACCTCTTCTCCCTTAAACTAACAGTATTACAGTTAGAACAGAGTTTGGAGATGAGGCTTGATAGCCTCAAAGAAATGAAGAGCAAGGCTAGTGAGCGAGTTCGGTGCTGGTTTGCCGTTGGCCTTGAGATGAGGCTTGATAGCCTCAAACAGAGTTTGGAGAATAAAAAAGGGGATCTGGTTTTCAACTAAAGCTAGATCCTGGCGAAGTGCTGGAATTATCCAGATGGTATTGAATATTGGGTCATGAGATTGCTCTTCTAACATCATGTTTAAGTTGTAGTGTATAATACCTGAGGAAAAGTTCCAATATGAAGAAGCCATCAAGTACTATGTCACATGTGCTAGTACTCATGCTTCCAACATAGCTGCAAGCTCTTGCTTTTCCCGACGGTAAATCCCAATTGAGACAAGGCGAGGGCTATAGGCATCCTCCATCACTTTTCGGAGTTTATTTGGAACTTCAAAGATGTTCGATGCCTCTGACGCTTTCTCCACTTTGTCATAGTACTGTTGCTCAAAGCTTGCTTCCGTTTCCTGTTTCGATAGTAAAATGTATAAAGCTAGCTAGCAGTGCACACATCTACTTTCAGCATCACTATTTGTAAGTATTAACACTAGTAAAAAAAACCCCTTCCGCAACCAAACTTTGCGTGACGAAACACAATTCGTCGCACAAAGTGACTTTCGCGACGAAAATTCAACTTCGTCGCTCAAAGCCTTACGCGATTATATTTTGCGCAACGCAAACACAAATCGTTGCACAAAGTAACTTTGCGCGACGAAACAAATAAATTCGGTGCACAAAGAGTTTTAAAGAATAACCTAACTCTTACATATTGAAGAAATATTTGCTTGAATAAGCTCCCCCTAAGATAGTACTTATGAGGGTCCAAAGTTTGAGAGCTAGAACCCAAAAGAATTCCAGATAAAGCCCAAAATCAAAACTACGACGAACCTAAAAAATGACATAAATGCCTTAAAATGAGAAGGATTGCACTAATATATGTCAGTTCTTATGTGGAATAGGACGAGACGCCTTGGGAGGCGAAGAGGATTGCACTAATTTTTTGGTTTATTATCACATTCTTATAGATATTTCTGGTATATTGCAATGTGTGTCTATTTTTTGAAGTTGATGTAGTTCTCTTTGATAATGAACGTGAATATTTTGTATGGTTTTATCTATTAACTATGAATTATAGTATTATCGTTTCATTTCAATGGGTTTATTTTGTATATAATTTTTTTTAATCTTTTACACGTTGACCCCGGAATGAAAATTCCTAGTACTGCCACTGGTTTTTGTTCTCTACATGATGATAATCCAACTGCAAGATATATACACAAATTCAAAAGAGATCATACAATTAAGCTCAACTACCTCAATTACTTCTCCTGGGTTGCTCATGTCAGCAGATTTCCCTTCGCATTCCAACCACCAATCTCAGCTAACTTAATCCCAATTAAGCGCCTGAGTATTGCCTTTATATTGTCCAAATATGAAGATTAAAGATAATTAACTTATAAGAAAGACCCTACTCCCAAGTCTTCCACCCCCATTTGCTTATTTAAATTTTAAAGTTTTGTTGCTGGTTTAATTGTATTCTAACTTTGACTTATTAAGTCCCTACTAGCAGAAAAAGATAATACTTGGGTGGTTAGTGAGGACCTCTCATGCTTTTTTTACATCCAATAATATTGTTACACGTGTTTGTATATTAAAAATAAAAGAAGTATTTGCATTTAGATGACTTTGACTTATAAATTCACAATATATCGCTCACCTCATTTGGCTCAGGTTATTGGTGCACGTTGGTAGGTAGACATTTCATCAAACACATTACTTTTTTTGTATTTTTTTTATATTAATTTCATATATATAAATAAAATTAACTTCATATGAATAGTAATTATCCTTAGGTTTCTATGGCAATAAGTGAAAAAACACAAAAAAATTCTAGGACAATTATTATTCATGTAAACAGTAACCACTCTTACTTGACCTTTGTCTTTTATCATAGCAAATAAATGGAAGGGCTAATAATAATTTTTATTTATTATGTCATGCTAAAATGAGTTAGGAGGCAATTTTGAAACTACCCTATTAATTGACCATGTGGCCACTGGCCTCTATCATTAATTGGATAACATATGACGAAAAGCTATGACGTATGTCACTTATCAACAACCGTACATGCCCAGCTGGCAAAATATTAATTGGGCGCACTCGCTAGCTAATATGGACGAGACTTGTTGACCCATCCTTGATATTATGACAAAATATTAATATAGCGCTATCCTTTCCTTTCGTTGGATGGGACTTGTTGACCTTTCTATTAAATAACACCATTGATTAACCATGTGGCCATTGGCCTCTATGATTAATAGGGTAACTTATGACGAAAAGCTATGACGTATATCACTTACCAAGGAAGAAAATGGCCACATGCATACACCTGTTTCTCACCTCAATTAGCTGAGCTTCCTCGACTGGTTCACTCATCTCAGCACCCTCTCTATCTAACACACATTAGTCTATTTGGTACCAAACGCGCATTTGTTTGTATTCCAACGTCAACGAAGGGATATAATTAAATTAACAAAGACTACTTAAACAACTTCTCTTCTTTTTTCTTTATTCTTTAAGTCCAATTCTTTGCATCCGATCGTAACGCGCACACACTATACATTTCTTTTTACTAATTAACACATGGAATCTGTGGAAATAAATATCACATTGTCTGATCATTGTCTCCCTTATTTCTTCGAGCTGTTCAAATAAGACCCTTCAAAATTTCACAATTTAACCAAAAATCATAAGGTTCCCTCCCAAGTTGAAAAACCATTATTGTAGAACAGATCACTAAGCGTATTTCAACTTCCTGCGCATTATTTCTCAAGACACCATTTCTTATTCATTTCTGGCTCCGTACAGTCGTACATAAATCTGAAAACAGAAAGCTGATTGATACATACTCGTTATACAGGAAGAAAATTAAACACAGATATGCAAATCGAATTCATAGGATGTCCCAAGCCACTGAAAAAGCGCAACAAGTCAGCTAGCGAGGGTGAATGGCATAGTATGTTTGTATGACAGTTAGAACGAAAAGGCAAAGTGCAGCAATGAAAGATATAAAGCTCCATGCAGTTGAGAAATAAGTGCGATGAAGGGGACTTCAAACGTCTGCGAAACCAGAACTTCAGCATTACGCATTCACTTGGTTTGCAAGTCAGAAAACAGAAGTCCTTGACAACAACCTCATCTAAGAATACTGTGGCATTGAGCCAAATATACTTCATCGTCAATCCAATTGGAATTTATGATCCTTCTTTGCCGAAGTATTTTGATGTCCTTTGAGGAACGGATGAGGCTTTTCAGGAGGATGGGATATGAGGTGATGTGATTACTGCTGATGGTGTACTGCTCGTAGGCAATCAGGTTTCTCAAGAGTGAAATATTGTCGTCTATGAACAATGATGGGATTCTGATCACTCCCTTGCTGAAAGTTATGTTCAGCAAGTGGTTGTCACTTGACTGTCTTTCAATCTCGATTCCGGATTCCAAAAGTTGTGAAACGCAAAATTGAATCCCCAATTGTTATAGCTTCCACTTGCAGGGATATCAATATTGGGGATGATAATTGAGGAATCACCATCCCAACAGTGCTGTTTATTTTCAGTACTCTTAGGCTGACTTGGGAGATAGAATTTGTGCAAAAGATCAAGCAGATCTTGTAGCCCTCTGTGCCGCCAAGGAGGATCATCGGATCCTTTTATTATTGCCTTTTGGTTCTTCATAGCTGCAGGTTCAAAGAAATGAAGAGCAAGGCTAGTAAGCGAGTTCGGTGCTGGTTTGACGCTGGCCTTGAGATGAGGCTTGATAGCCTCAAACAGAGTTTGGAGAATAAAAAAGGGATCTGGTTTTCAACTAAAGCTAGATCCTGCGAAGTGCTGGAATTATCCAAATAGTATTGAATATTGGGTCATCAGATTGCTCTTCTAACATCATGTTTAAGTTGTAGCGTTGGTAATACCTGAGGAAAAGTTCCGATATGAAGAAGCTATCAACTAGTATTGCAGATATACCCTCGTAGTCAATGCCTCCAACGTAGCTGCTCAACATATTGCCCAGAAGAGATCAATGAAAAACCATTCAAAGCTCTCACGGGATGCGCCAACTCATTCAAACGCTTCTCAAAGAATCTCCTGTAACGATATTTATGCTCTTGCATAGCTGCAAGCTCATGCTTTTCCCGATGGTAAATCCCAATTGAGACAAGGCGAGGGCTATAGGCATCCTCCTTAACTTTTAGAAGTTTATTTGGAACTTTAAAGATGTCCTTCAATGCCTCTAACGCTTTCTCCACCTTGTATAGCACTGTTGCTCATAGCTTGCTTAACCTTTCCTGGTTTGATTGTAAATGTATAAGCTAGCTAGCAGTGCACACGTCTACTTTCAGCATCACTATTTTTGCAAATATGTATGTATTAAATAACATATGCATGTACATATACATATATGGTTTTTGTTCTCTACATGATGATAATCCAACTGCAAGTTGTATACACAAATTCTAAAGGGATCGTAGTATTAAGCTCAACAACCTCAATTACCTCTCCTGAGTTGCTCATCTCAGCAGATTTCCCTTAGCCATCCAACCCCCAATCTCAGCTTACTCCCAAGTCTTCCTTATAAGTTAATTTTAAATTTTGTTGCTGTTTAATTGTCTTCTGACTTTGACTTCTAAGTCCCTCTAGCAAAAAGAATAATTCTTGGGTGTTTGGTGAGGGCCTTTCATGGTTATGCCTACATCCAATGGTGTTGTTGCACGTGTTTGTATAGAAAATTATGATACTGTTCTCTTCCTTAAAGTTAGATTTTCAGTAAAAATAAGGCAAAATTATTTAGATTCTCATATAAGAATTATTTTCATTAAATTTTGATTCTTCAAATCCCTTTTTAAATTTTTCCGGTGCACTCGTATATGTGTAGGTACATTAATATACATTTTAAATATTTTACTTATTTATAAATTTTTTTGAAAAAAAAAATTAAGGACCACTATGAAATTCAACCTAATACTTGGTTTATTGAAATTTCTATTTAATCTATGAATGGGAATAACTTTCCTGTCCAAATTTACGGTGAACTGGTTTTGCAACTTTTACCACTTTGGTGCATTTCGTTTCAATTCGTTCATTTTACTAATGTAGTTTCAATTAAAAGCAAGTAAACGACGATTCTCAATTTCTATCAAATTTGTTTAATTTCTGTTAGTGGTGAAGGGGCGGATTAGATCAACAAATTATTATTTTCTTTAAAAATAATTTTAAAATATTAAAATCAAATATATAAAAATAAAAAATAAACTAACCCCCTCCCTCCTAACCACACCCCTTAACCGTCACCCCAACCCCAGCCATACCCCATCCCAGCCAACCTCCCTCTCTGCACATCCCTATCCCAGCAAACAATATCCACTTTATTTAAAGAAAGTATGTTTTCTTTTCAAGAGAGACGTTTGTTTTTTAAACACAAAAGAATTTAGACCACTATTGATTGATACTTAACGGTGTGCTCAAAGAGGATGATTCTTTTGCCCTAAAACAGTCAAACTCTCTAAGGCGAAAGCTTTTACATCGCCATTTTGTCAATGACCAATAGAAACAGAAAAGAAAAAATAGGAGTTTCATTTCTCTGGAGAGAAAAAAAAAAAAAACAGAAGATGTGTATTAAAAATATAAATAAATAAAAATTGACGGTTTTATTTATTTAATTTTTTGACAAGGTTGTTTGTAAATTAAAAACAAAAAAGTAAATACATTTAGTGAGGTTAGATTTGGAAAACAAAAATTATATTATGCCATGCATTGATGACATTCTTTTCAAGGGTAAAAAAGTAACACATGTCTTTGAAGTAAAAATGAGAAGGTCCATAGAAAAATGTTAGAAAGAAGATTGCTAGCATTCTCCTAGTTTCCAATAGTTAAGATAACCTTCCTACCATGCAACGTCCATCCTTTAATTCAGATATCCTTTACTAGTAATGTTTGGGATATCAAATTTATGCACCAAAGTTTCTTGATTCATTATTAACTAATTAAAAAACTTAAACATTAGGAGGCAATTTTGAAA